>CAJUYI010000400.1:0-22627 GCA_910591695.1 Galerucella pusilla
AAAAGAAACAACAAAAGCGCATGAGTGAACAATGACATTTTAATTGACATTGACAGTAACACATGCTTAATACCACAGAGCTTAATATAATCAGGAACATAGATAGAGAAAAAATTATATATTTCTCTATGGCTTTGAAAATACGATAAAATATGCACTTCGTATTTTCATACTTTTACATGGATTAAGGTTTTCTCCTATCGCAATATATCACTTTATTGTATAAAACATGGAGACTAGATATCTCCATGATATAAAATATGGAAATCGATTTACCAAAACAACTACTTCGAGTGAAGCTTTCTCGAAGGCAATTTGTGGATTATATTTTCAGCGATTGGTTGAAAAAATTGGTCCTTTTCAAGATTATGGGTAATTTTCTGTGTATTTCTGTCTTTTAGTTTTAGAGAAATAAAATACATGATTATTTATTATTTTTGATTTCTCTATGGGATAGTCCCACAGAACACACCCAAGGGATAGGATAGCTTCGACGATTCCTGATCGACTGCTGGAACGAACCTATTAATACGCTTTGCGGAACATCCCTACCCTACACACAAATGTCATACATCAAAAACGTAAACGAATAAGCTCAAGCACGTCTCCTCATTTTTCTTTTACGATTGAGTGTTGAGTAAAGTAGTCGCGTTGTAGAGCAGCGTTGAAAAAAATATGAGCGAAACTTTACAACTAAAGGGTACCCTTTTGGGCCATAATGGCTGGGTAACACAGATTGCAACTAATCCGAAGTATCCTGATATGATTTTATCATCATCCAGAGGTAAAGTACTTGAATTTTCAGTTGAAAATTTCATGGTCAAAATTCTTGATCATGATATATCTTTTGAATCCTTCGATATTATAAACATTTGATTTCAATTATTAACATTACCGAAGGCCTGTACTAATATAAACAATCTATTTTTTGCAGATAAAACTCTAATCGTATGGAAATTGACACGTGAGGATACTCAATATGGTGTACCCCAAAAACGTTTATATGGTCACTCCCATTTTATTTCTGACGTAGTTCTTTCCAGTGATGGTAATTATGCTCTCTCTGGTTCCTGGGATAAAACTCTCCGTCTGTGGGATTTAGCTGCAGGCAAAACCACAAGAAGATTCGAAGATCATACCAAGGTTTGATAAATTTAATATTTTAAGTAATGTCTGAAAAGAAAGTTTGAGGTGTGATTGATTATATTATAATGATATAGCCAGATTTAAGTTAAATTTGAATAACTGATATACTTTCAAACCTTCTTTTAATGATATATACATACCAAAGAATTTACAGCAACTAATAATCCCACGTTTATGACAGCTAGAAGATTTTTTGTTTATTTTTTTTTTATCATCGATCATCGTCAGAAAATTACTACAGTAATGAAATGTAAGTATGGTAGTTTGTTGTAATCTAAGTTCCATATTGATTGAAATAATGTTTTATAATTTCCTAAAAAGCGCCAGATTGTGCATATCCTAGCAAGTTGGTTGTCAAGTAGGAATATATAAATTTTTTCCTGGGTGCGGACAAAATGCATAAATTGTGTTGTTCCTCAATCGGATTAAGTACATTTTTTTTTTCAATTTCAAAGTGATGTGACCAAACTTGCATGTGCATATCCATGGTGTATATGTATAATTTTCTGTATATCTTAGAAAATATATCCAGATCATTGAGCACAATGATTTCAATTTGTCTTATTATTTCACATATTTATATATTTTTTACTGTAGGATGTCTTGAGTGTTGCATTTTCCGTTGATAATCGTCAAATTGTGTCTGGTTCGAGGGACAAGACCATCAAATTGTGGAACACATTGGCAGAATGTAAATATACAATCCAAGATGATGGACATGCTGATTGGGTAAGTACATGTTTTACTAATTACATCGTTATTCTTGTATCATTTTCATTAAATCTAACAATTTCCTTCCTAAAAAGCACCAGCTCTGTTTTTATTCGAGACATTGTTGGTTGTTGCCAGGAAGGAGATAAAATTTAATTCAAGGGTGTGAGCACAAAAAGTTCATGTTGAATGCTCTTCAATCTGAATTGAGACAATTTTTTGCTTATGACTATAACATGAATGAATTAGATTTACCCCATATATTGAATATACATTTTTGCAGGTATCATGTGTAAGATTCTCTCCTAATCATGCCAATCCAATAATTGTATCTGCTGGTTGGGATCGTGTAGTTAAAGTATGGAATTTAACAAATTGTCGTCTAAAGATCAACCATAATGGACACACTGGATACCTGAATACAGTGACTGTTTCACCTGATGGTAGCTTATGTGCCAGTGGAGGAAAAGACTGCAAAGCCATGCTTTGGGACTTGAATGACGGAAAACATTTACATACTTTGGACCATAATGATATCATTACTGCATTGTGCTTTTCACCAAACAGGTAAGAACTCTAACAATACAACCAACATTCATTTTTTAAAAAATATTTTAGATGTCATTTTGTAAATTTTTTAACATGAAATTGGAGGATTTGAGATCATTATTTTATAATAGGGAGTGGTTCTAATAGGGTATTTCAGTTGGTAATTGAGTGTAAATTGAAGGTTTCTGACTAAAAATTGAGCATTTTCGAGAAAATATGTAGATATTGATTATTTAGTAATTTCAATGTTGTGTAGGGCAATTTTTTTCAACTCTTAGATTCCCGTGCATTCGTTATCTACGCAAATACCCGTGAGGGGTACCTCGGGGACCCCAAATCATTGTACATGTTTGAGCACATATAAAAAAATTTGTTTTAGAAAACATGCTGCATTCAAATAACGTTTATTTCTTACAACCTCAATACACCTGATTTTATGAGCACTCCTAAGAAACCGTCCAATTTTTCTAATTCAAGTATAGATCATTGCTTTTGTTTGTTAGGATTTTTTCCATTCCATCAGCATAATATCTAGCCGCTTCTTGGATGGTACAATTGCATACAGCATCTTTTATTTCTGTGGTTAAAAATAAGTTGAACATTTCTATAATTGTATCTGACTATTTGCTGTATTCTTGTAAGACCCAGTTATGCATTTACAAAATTCCTTCGAAGTCTCCTTCCAGTAAATGGTTGACGCCATTCCATACCAGATTTGGATATTTAGGACCAACAGACTGTATATTATGATCTTCTTGGTCTGAAATTTCTTTATCCAAACTTTCCTTGCTTTGAAATTCAAGATTATCAGTTTCTGGAATATGTTCATTTCGAAAAGCATCATTGTTCATCATCGGAATCATTGTCAGGGTCATACTCCATTTCAGAATGTGAATAATTGAGATAACCTATCTTCTATATGCATAAATATTTTGTAACTTTAAATCCCGTTCGGGTTTCCTACGGTACCCCACTTACTTTTTTTAGCTCCACCGACGAAATACCTATTGCGAAAACTGTATGAACTGAAAACACCCGCAATCAGCACATTCTAGCACATAGCTGGACGCAACTTTCCCAGTTTCTTAAAATAAGGATTATATTTGAGAAATTATGCCTCTGTGGTCCCTGAGGTACCCTGCATGAGGATCTAAAGGTTAATGTGATGAGTGTAGAAGGCTTGCTGGGGAACTTATCAGTAATAAATCACTGACAAATCATCAGCAGCACTTAAAGTATAAACGCTCAAAATTTGTAAGCATATGGATTTGTTATCTACATTTTGTATGGCTAAATTGAATATAAATATTATAACTTTGTGGAAGTCTTAAATGAATTTTGTTTTTAAATCGCAATTATCGTTAACATGATGCATACAACTTTTTAACTCCTTGATAAATATCCATGAGAGGTTAAGCGGATATGGGACTGATTGAAAAATTAATTTGAACAAATCAATTTGTATCACAACAATGTATTGAAGTGTCATATTATTCATATTACAGGTACTGGCTTTGCGCCGCATTCGGACCTTCAATCAAAATCTGGGATTTGGAAAGCAAAGAAATGGTCGAAGAACTCAAACCTGAAGTTGTATCGCAAAATTCAAAAGCAGAACCTCCACAGTGTTTATCATTGGCTTGGTCTACGGATGGACAAACGTTGTTTGCTGGTTATTCTGACAATACCATCAGGGTTTGGCAAGTGAGCGTTTCCGCACATTAAGATGTTTTTAAATAAGGACAGTTTTTTTACAATAAAAAGACTGAAAAAGATTTAGTTTTTTATTTTAGAGATCCTAAAATAGTTTATTCTGTGATAATAAATAATTTTATAATATGTCGAGTTTTATTCACCAAAACAATTTTATTTCATTCTGTGAGTGTTATTCGAATTATGCATGCAAATTTTTGCAAAAGCCTCTATTGAATTTCACACACTTCGGTATTTGGATAAAGTTGTGATTCGCTCTGCTGGGCTAGTCCCTCTTCTTTTCTTGGTTTACGGAAAAGTTCTGGTGTTCTGAAGACTGCCTAGTCAGTGAATCCATTTGTTACAGCTGGCCTTATAGTTAGGGAGGCGAATAGGGGATTTTTCGGGAATACTCAGGCGTGGCAGTTGATTAGAGATACCTTAGACCCAATAGCACAACTTTGGAAAATATTAGCTCTATATGTAGTGTCGCGCGCTTAGGATAGACGGTCAGATTGGTAAAAAAAATCGATAGTGTGAAACACACGAGCGCGTCAGATTAAGATATTTGGGGTTGATCTTGGTGTTTTAAGACTAAATTTAATTAATCTGACGATAAGTCCTCGACGCCGCCGAGTTATAGGGTCGCGAACTTGTAAAAAAAACGTTAATCCGTCATTCTCGGGCGCGATTTTTTTTATTTTGACGAATATAATCTAAAACTTACTAAAAATACAAACTGCCTGTTTCAGCGACCGGAAGTTTGAAGGAGCCATTTCGTCTTCCGAAAAACGTATTGCGGCATAAGTCGCGAACGATACATTTTACACCAGAGGTTTCTTTACATTTTTGTCCAAAGTTGGAACTTTTGGACTTAAAGCATCATGAAAACTCATTCTCCCGTTTTTTGAGTATATCTCTAGAACGGAGGGTGTTGAAAAAAAATTGATATGGAACAACGATGATTAAATTATGTAACTTTTATTATACCGTAATTTCGGGTGACTTTGACCCACTTCTGAAGTTTTAATACGGATATTGGTATTTTTAATAAATTAAAATACGTTTCAGTTTGCACAGGTATTTGAGTCTTCAGCTAAAACTAAGGCGTGGAAAGTTACCCTCCTGTGTCGGGTGACTTTGTCTCATACTGCATTTTACATGTATTCGCTATGTTTATTATTGTCTGTGCTAAAGTAACCCTACAGCATTGTTCAAAAACACGTAATCCACAAAAAAAATTATACTTATATTAAAATTTTAAACATACAAAAATAAACATAAAATTGTTTAGTAAGGAACAAACTTACCCTTTAATATCTAATTTTAATTTATATTATATTTCGCCTGTACTAAATTTAATGTTAGCTGCGTCCTAATTATAAGGACAAATCTGGAAAAAAATATTGGTTCAGGCCAAGTTCCAATGGCTGCGTGTGATCAATATCAGTCAAGTGGTAGGATTTTCTTACGACTTCTTCGGGCCATTTCCACATACCTCTTTCACCCAGTACCATCACAAGCACCCAACCATAACAGTTATTACCCCTCAAATAACCATCGAACTTTCCTGGAAAACGGTTCACGTTGTCGGATACAATTATGAAGTCTCCTATGGAAATTTGCTCTGTATCTGAATCATCTCTATAACTTAAGTTAGATTAAGAATCCGACGTATCTTCAATCTCTTCAGAACATTTTATTATTTTTGGACGTTTAGTTTTTTCACTGTCTTTTGCTAGGAAGTTTACTACAACCAGCTACAGCACCATCTTCCTCCATGATCGTATGTTCACATCCATCGTTACTGTCAGGTACAGCGTCATTGTTAGTTATATTTGGTTGTACATTTTCTTCCGCCTCTTCGCAAATCTGGCCATCATTGGCTTGATTACTAGTGACATAATTTTTCAAAGTTGGTTTCTTTTTAGAAACTGTTAATGCAGCTGCAGCATTTTGTTGGCTCTTAACATCTTCAGCACTGACACTTTTTCCTGCTTGAATTTCTATTTTCTTTCTTCTTTTACTAATTCGACCATCCGCGGGCTGTACTCCCCTCTTTTCTGCGAGGAAAATTAAAACAGCTTCACTTACTCTCGAGGATACTTGTGCAGCATCAATTTTTTAATTGGGAATTCTGGTTAATACTTCCTCTGCATTCAGTGGGAAGATGCCACATTTTCTAAACCCACTTTCCAAATTTTTACTGCCCTTCACATCAACTATTTCAACCAGTCTTTTCAATAGGTTGGGAAAGGTGCTTTTGGGGATTGAATTGGTGTTATAGTGTATCTATTGTTAATGTGATGACCCATATTTTTAATCCCTTTGAAGGAAAACGCCGCCAAATGGCGTGCATAAAATTGTTTTATAAATTCGAATATTGTGAAATAATGCTTTTCAAATGTAATTCAAATTAATATAGTGGATTAAAATTAACCTGCATAAAATTTGTAATACAATTCAAGGTCATCACATTAACATTAGTTAAACTATAACATTTTGTGTTTTGTATTCTACCAAAATATTTCGCCAAGCAATTTTCATCGGTCTGAAATAGGCGACATCCAAAGGCTGCGTTAGGTGTGTAGAGTTGGGAGGAAGACAGACGAATTTGATATTTTCGCCTTCACACAGCTGCAAAACCTTTAAAGATATATGGGATGACAAATTGTCCCCAATTAATACCTACTTTAGTTCCAGGAATACGTTTAAGTGTCGGCAATAGCAGTGAAGTGAACCAGTCTTCGAAACAAGCTGTGTCGAACCATACGCTCTTCGATCTATTGTAGCGTGCGCCAACTGGACCATTTTCTACCCAAGTCGACCACAATTTATCGGACTTATAAACAACGTATGGAGGTAGCATTTTGCCAGCAGCATTTCCAAAAAACATTATTGATGTTGCTGATTTTCTAAAATTTATCATTCTTTCAGGATATTTCGACCCACGTTTTGTTAGAATTTTTTTTTGCCGGGGTCATCATTTAATTGGTCTCGTCGTAGTTTCAAATGTTGTTAGCTGGGACATTCATATAAGTTCATTTTGTAAGTGGTTAAAGTATTTTTTTATAGTGGCTTCACTGATTTCTGCTCTCGACCGTTTTATGTTGCTTGCAAAACGTTGGGTCAAGGTCGGATTTCGTTTAAGGAAGGCGTTTAACCAGTCTTTTCCTGGCAGGTTATTTTAAATTTAGTATCATGGCCCTCGCGATCTAAATAATTTTTCACTAAATTTCGTAAATAGCTCTGATCCAATGGAAATCCGTACGACGACAAGGTGCAAATATGGGACGTGAAAGCGTTCTCTTCAGCTTTTGTAAAAATTGGCTGACCACCATGAAGTTTTTTATGCCTATTTTTCAATTTATTTTTGATGGTACCAACTGGCACTCTAAATTCTAATGCAGCTTTTCTTTGAGATAAAACTCCATTCCTCACAGCTTCTAGGGCTGCCATTAACACGTGTGTACTTTGAAGGAATCTAAAAAGAAAGGTTATGATATAGGCATTACGAAACAAAATATATAAACTAGATAGTTATTAGAAATTAGAAAGCTAAAGTATTTATTTAATATCAATATATACGGAACCAAAAACGACGAAAAATGAACTGGGTCAGTCACCCGAAAACCGTTAAATTCTGGAGCACTTTGAAAACAACACTCGTGTCCGAGTTTATACTGAAATAACAGGCAAAGCGCTTAGGAATAGGGAATAGGTAGGTTTCTATCATGTAGGTTACGCAACTTACTTTACTCTCAATCGTATTATTTGTTGCCCACAAATTTTTAGTCAGTAAATATTTAAGTAAAATGACTACCATACAGAAATTTCTTTTTTTTAAGAAGTTAAACAGTTATTACCGTCATTAGCGGCCATTTTACTAGTTAACATACGCCAAATGTGGCACCCAATTACATTTGTGGGTAGTGCTATGTTTATACCTAAGTTTCCCCGCTAAAAATAACTTTTTTCTGATATGAGCCAAAGTCACCCGATATACTTATACGGTATCTCAAATTTTTTTTCCAAAAGCTTCTCGACAATTTTCGTGGACCCGGAAAAAGTTACGCGTATCTGTATGAAAAAGTATTATTAACATGTACATTTTCATTTATTTATATTATTCAATAGCCTAGGTTGATCCTCAAATTACTTTTTGGACCTACCGTAAGCAAAACGAAGTGAAGAATTGAAGCAAAAAAGAGGAATGTACCATAAACATGTAATACAGACCTTTTTCGGTCAGATTAAGAGAACCCACCAACATTTTATATTAAGAAAATATGCTTTCAGGATACCGAGACAAACCTCCCCTATGAAAATCTGACGCGCTCGAGTATTTCAAAAGAACTTTTTTTTGCATTTTCAAAAATTTGTCGTAACTTATCGTCACGCCGAAATCGTCAGTTTTTTTAAAGGGAGCTTCCTTGGGGCCTATTTAACACCCCTTCCGAAAATCTGACGTGCTCGAGTAAATTTTTTTTTCTTCAGATTTTTGACTACTTTATATGCATACTCCCACCACACAAACCGGCAGATTAGTATACAGTTGTTATCAGAGGCACATGGGGCATACGTGGTATGAATATATCTGACGCGCGCGAGAATGCCCAAGTAACTGTTTTTTTTAACATTTTTGAAAACCGTACACGCATACCCACCGCTGTGATGGTTTTTACCATACGAGTTTTTTCTTTTCGAAATGACTTTATCTTTCTATTTTGATAGGTCTCGACGGCGGTTGAGAATGCCGCCATTTAGCGACCTCGCCTCCCTAACTATTACTACCTTTCCTGCCGGTCGTTTTTATGGACAGTCAGGATCTCTAGGTAGTGATCTT
Organism: Galerucella pusilla; assembly: GCA_910591695.1. NCBI lineage: Eukaryota > Metazoa > Arthropoda > Insecta > Coleoptera > Chrysomelidae > Galerucella > Galerucella pusilla. Next base: position 8,945 of record CAJUYI010000400.1, read on the forward strand.
CTCTTACTCACCTGTTGGTGTTGCTATTTGTCCTCACTGCTGTCCATGCTGTTTCCTTGGTCGTTCGTGATTGTTGTAGTCCTCTCAGGAGATGGTCCAATTAACTTCTATATTCGAATAATCTATTCAAGTACCGAAAAGGGCGTTTTAGATATTAGACACTTTTAGCTGGTCATAAGTTTTTACACGTATCCGTATTGGAGTTACGTTGACGTAAAGAAATTGTCAAGAAAGCCTTTTTAGCAGAAAACGTATCGCTTCGTTCTGTTTCTAATTGTATAACCTCAAAGTTTTTTTATTTTACCTTTTTATATTTTTGTAAAACGTAAAATGGGGGCGATATTAAATAATCCATTTGCTGCTAGACGAGGAAGATGGTGTAATATAACACAAATAGCACGGAATACTGACTTTGGTCGGGATAGGAATACGTTTAAGTATACGGAGTAGGGTACGTAAAAATACGCTCAACGCATCGTATCGGCTGAGACGTAACGGGTATACACATGCGCAGTTCGTTACGTATACGGATACGCGAGAAATTTAAGACAAGCTAAAAGTCTCTATTATTTTCTAAAAGTAATATTTAGAATAAATAGTAAATAGTCATCCCTTTTTCCAGAAACTCCTAATAAAAAGTTGATAAACCATTATTTTTACTTCCACTATAGTAGTTTGTTCAACTAGTGCGCAAAGCGATTTACGTACAAGTTGTAAACAATATTTTTTCTACAACCACATTAATTTATATAGTTATTTTATTTAAAGTTTGAACAGAAAGAACAATATGAAAATAGATAGGAAAATCAGTTGAATGTATAATTAATTGTAAAATTTTGATAATTTTGTATTATTATTATATTACTATTATTTTGATCTTGGTTCATAGTACCTAAAATAATGCTTAACAGGTTAATGTTTTTATAATTAATAAATTAAAATAAATAGTTTACTTACTTTTGGTTTAAATTTAAAAATTGTACACCAATGAGAAATTTACTAATAGGTTGAATTGTCAAAAAAAGTTGACAGGTCATAGGTAGCTTTGTTTGTCACTTCGGTGCGGAAAAGTGCCATAGCGTGTACTTTTCGCATTACTTTTCAACGGTTATCAAAAGTATTAAGAAAAGGCCTTCTTTGCTTATAAAAATTTGTGTAGAAAAGCGTATTTTGCATAGTAGTTGTGGGAGAAATAATTTAATTAGGTTTTGAGTAGACGTAGTAGAATGTTTTTAAAAAGAAACCTTCCACTTGTGACATATTTAGTGCATTTTGTGGAATACCTATATATCTGGAAAAGGAGCTTTCGATATTTTCAGGTGCTCAATTACTGGACTATAGGTCAAAATGTAAATGGTTTAATATCAACGTTACTTTCATTATCTGCTTCATTATTGTTATTTACACCGTTAAACTCTTTAAATGATTTTACTTACGTTCAAGAGAAACTAGCAAACAAAATACGAGTACTTATATTATTTCTCTAAATTGAATTTTGTAATCTATTTTAATGTTGCAAGAAAATATATTTATAAAAACTTTAACATTTAATAGTATTTCTTAATAATAACAGATAACATTGTTTATAAGATGATAAAGAACAATTTAAATAATTCAGTTCCCAACAAACACCGCAATCTATAAAACAAAAATGACAGAACTTCAAGTAAGTACATTTAATTTAACAAATTCATCCAAGGGCAACATACCTACACTTAATAAAGTTACATCACAACTAACCATTGTTTTGTAGAAGAATTTCTCATCTTCAGGATTAATAGTAAAGCTTACGTAGGTATTCATGTCCTACATTCTTAACACTCAAATCTTGTTTAATAGAAATCATCCATTTATTTCTAAACTGTCGCCTTTTTTCTTACTCAATTCATCTCTAAGAAATTTTCTTCGCGCACCTTTCGTCATCCATCCTTATGACCATATGCCAATGACCACCGAAGCATGACGTTAGATGTCTTGAGACATTTTCTATATGTATCTGTAGAGTAGGGAGGGTGAGTGTGGGCTTACAGCACTTAGGCCACATGTGACCCATTGTACATCCTCCCGAGGAGATGTCCTTCTAGGTCATCGTCCATCCTGTCCTTCCCAGGAAGGTGGACAGGTCACTAGAAGACATCTCCTTTATATAGGCAGGTGTAGGCCAAGACTCACCGAACACACACTCTCTTATTGACGATAACTCCGATGAGACATGCCTTACAGAGTTTCATCTTCCTTCACACATCCTGCATAGAGGTTTGTCCACTAGCCCCATAGTATGGAGGTGTTTCTTTAGTTGACAGTGGCCAGTCAGAAATCCTACTGTTAAACTTAGGTTTTTCCTGGTCATCATCAAAAATGTTTCTTCGGCGCCAGCTTCCCAGGGTGATCCTGACAAGACTTCATCCTTTGATTCCATCCCATCTCTTAAGGGATTGAGTATGGGTGTAACGTTTGGCTAGTTCCGCAATTGTCGAAGTAGTTATGCCGTAGTTGACACTGGATCCTAAAATTTTTAGTCCAGCCGCTTCCCTGGCTAAAGAATCAGCAATGCGATTACCTTTACTCCTGTCGTGCCCTTTAATCCACCTCAGGATATAGTATATTAAGTATCAAGAACGGTAAGGGTTGTTTACCGGTCGACAGCAATTTTGCTGGAGACCGGTATTACCCTTAACGTTCGAAATGCTTATACCATTTTTTGCGCGATCGTATTGAAATATTCGAATTTCGAATAAAATAATTTGTTCTACGATCGTGCGTTTTAACCCACTTTCCCGCACTCATTTTAGTTTTGAAAGTGTCACTTTCCCGCACTAGTGCGGGAAAGTAAAATTATGCAAATTTTGACCTTATTAGATAGTTTCTTACTCCGGAAGCTATAACTATTGTTACAGCAGGTGAATAAATAGTCCATCAAATAAAATCTACATAATTATTTTCTAGCTTTTTGTTGCATTTTAAATTTTTTGAAAACATAAAATAATGGAAATATTTTGATATAACCCTGTATATTCTTTAAAGAAGTGTCATAAAACAACTATTAAACCACCCGGGTTTGATATAAGGAAAATATATCAAATAAAATTCTTTCATCTACAAATTACTTAAACCCGTTACCGTCACCTTCATCGTCATCTTTATGTGACATGCAACCGATGCCATCCTCATCAACGTCATCTACTCACTAGTTAACACCGAATAACTCCACTGGACCGGCAATTTTAAGTAATTTACAGAATGCAACAAATTGTGTTTCTCATATTAATATTTATAATAATAATAATAATAGTAGTTTTTGGATAAAGTTTTGTATATGTATGTTGAAATGAAATAACTTTTGAAAAATGGGTTGGTATACTTTTTTGTATACACAGTCGTAGAAAAAAGAATGTTCCTAATTCATGCGTAAAGTATCTTTCCCGCCCTTGACCGCTTGCCCGAACTCCGCTTCGCGTCGTTCGGGTCAACTGCAGTCGCGTGCGAGAAAATATCACTTTCCGCACTATGTCAAAAGTGACATTTATACTTCTCGATCAGTTTAAAATATAATTTGCATTTTGGTGAAATTGTTTTCATGCTATTTATTACTTTTTATATTGTTCTGTTCGATTCTGTTCATTAAAAAATATCAATCTTCTTATTTTTTTTGTTTCTTTTGTGTAATGAATGAAGTAATATATTATTTAGGACCACTTAAATGTATGTAGGTAGGGCTAAGACGTAGTTTACTTACCGACGTCTGAACGGTAAGTAAATCACTTACCGACGTGTTAGACTTAGAAACCAGTAAACACAACCTACCGACCTGACAACCGATGCTGTAAATAAACAAAAAAGATCGATCGCGCAAAAATATTGTTATCTGCCCAGGTATTAGCTAAATCTTGGTGGCACTGTGCACCGTCAAAGTTTTCAATTTCAATCTTAAACTCTCAAGCTTTCAAAAATACGACATTTTTGGTCCCAGGAGTCAAGAATAAGGGTTATGGGATCACACTCACCTTTATCACCTATCGACACCATTCATACGTTTTACAGGGTGTTTATTCACTAAGAAGCGAGAACTACTATAACAGCCAGTTTCACAATTGGTGGTTAACTCCTAGGGTCAAATAACCTTGACCGAAACTTTAACCCTCACTTTAACCAGGGACATGTTTCACAATCATTATTCATCTGCAGGTCAGGTAACCATGACTGTTCATTAATTTTTGTTGCGTTGGTATGAAATCCAACACTTATTTTCATGTTTCATGTCAATTGAAACAAAAAAGTTGTGTGGTTATGTTTATTTTATGTCTAAGTGACGACAAATTTTTGAATAAAATAGTGCTTCAAATTTAATTATGGAAACACAAATAAGTAAGAGATGTTCCAACTTTTCTAAAGAAGAGGAGCATCTATTGGTTTCTTTAGTGAGTAAATATAAGAACATAATAGAATCTAAAGAAACCAATGCGGTGACCTGGAAGATTTCTTCTGAGAGCCTTTCTACAGTTCTCTTGGACAAAGAGAGTAAACTGTTACTGCGCAAATATGTAGCACAGTTTTCTTATTCTTATTGAATAGAGAGTTATTGGAACTTTTATAAGGTCAAGCAGTAATAGTGCTGTCCTTATATTTGTTGCTTTCGTTTATTTGGGCTTCATGCACTTGTGCGTGACGTCTAAGTCGTCACGACTTTTGAGCAAATCGAACACGATTTTTTAGGATCTAGTCCAGTAACGGTAGTCCAGAACAAGGCCAAACCTTGAAAATAGGTCGGGCCGATGCCATTTTTTTTTAATTTGCAGGTATTGATGGCTACATTCACCTCTCAAAATCTCATATATGGAGAAATGCCCGCAAGGCCCGGAAAATGGCCCTCGGAGCCCAAAAACGTTTTTGGCCGATATCTTCCAAAATATGACACTTAGAGATTTGCGGTTTTGATAGAAATGACGAGCAGTTCAATACCTACAAAAATGGTCCCCATGGTTTTTTTCGCTAACCCAATATTTATTGCAAAAAAGGGGTCGCGAAAATGATCATGCTTGGAAAATAAAAATACGGCATTTTCTCAGCCAATGTGTGAGCCAAGGGGACTGGATATACACGTATCTTGATTTTTTGAACTTCGAGGGTCAATCGTAGATGGCGCCACTAGTTTTCTCCCTCCTCACGTAATTATCCCGGCAATGAAGGTGCACCCAATAACTATCTGTTTCCTGAAAATTTTTGGAGTTGAGAACGCTGTTTTGTACTCTCGGCCTGATCCTTGGAGCTCTTAGGTCTTCGGCAATGTAGCTTAGAGGTCTGCCAATTTTTGGCAAGTCATTTTCAATAATTCGGCAAAAAAGTTTTTGAAAAATAAGATTTATTTTTGAAAGTATATGAGAATTGGAACATACATGAACAATTAGACATCTATCCATCACCATTCCAACACATTTATCTCAGATGGATGTTGCTGGCTGACATCATCAACCCCCTCTCCATCCATGCCTTCTGTTTCTTCCTTTTGCTCCTCTAGCTCTCTATCTTCACTTCCACCAATTTCTGCCCCTCCCTCTGCTTGATCAGCTGATACAATCACATCTTCATCCTCATCCTTGTAATTAGAACACGGGCCTGAATGACATGAACCACAAATAATCGAGCACTTCAGTCCTGCTCTCTTACATGAACATAGCGTGGTACAGCCCATTTTACACCGACAAGAGATCATTTTCAACAAGTCCGGATGTGCCGGCTCATTCGTCGTCTGTACCGGCAATAATGCACCCCCTATATGCTTCCATCCCCATTCTTCTGGCGGTAGTTCGTTCGCGTAGAATACAAGAAAAATACAGTTATTTGGGGAAGTTTTCAAACAAATTGTTTTGATATATGTACACGCGTGAAAGTACTTGATATATATATTGACGGAAAGGTCAGAATGTCCTCTCCAATATGGTGTAATTTTCACTCTCAAAAATTCAAACCACAAAAAGAAAGTAATCATGAAAAAAAAACTTGGATTTTCAGGGGGGCAGAGATTCTCTAGATTTTCCGGAAAACTAAAAGAGTTGAATTGAAAAAATAAGTACCGTTCACAAGGGGAGAACATAAGCTTTCGAATGAGGTGTATCAGAACCCGATAAAAGGATCCATTATCCCTAAATTCCGGGATTTTCCATAAAATTTCGGAAAACTCCGAAAATCCGGAAAAACCGCCCTGACGAAAACACGTGGTTTATTGGAATGCGCGAGAAAATGTTTATGTAATCCCCCGGAGTGTCTTCGAAACCCTTCAAAGTCCCATTATTCGGAAGGATTCGGTCAAAATACTTTTTATAGACAAAATACAACTAGATTCATAGGAGGGGTCAAAATATCGACCAAAATTTTGCTTTGGCGGGAATTCCCAAAATTCTGGGGGCCCCAAAAAAAAACCAGTGACAAGATATTATAGATGCAGATTTCTCCTTTCAAATGAACTTTGAATCATAAAAAAATATGCATTTTTACCCGAGTAATTAGAAAAATTGTCCATCCGCTCAGAAATTAAGGAGCTGAGAGCGCCTCCCGAGATCCAGGTCAGATGTAAAAAATACGGCGCGCGTTTGTGGCCCGTTATCTCGAAAACCACCAAATTGACGACGAAAACGATGGGGACCATTTTTGTAGGCATTGATCTGATCTTCATTTCTGTCCAAATCCCAAATCTCTAGGTGCCATATTTTGGGAGATATGGACCAAAATATTTGGGAAAATGGATTTTTGGGCTCTTCAGGGCGATTTTCAGGGTCTTGCGGTCATTCCGCCATATATGAGATTTTGAGAGGTTAATGTACACATCAATACCTACAAATTAAAAAAAAAATGACACCGGCCCGACCTATTCTCAAGGTTGATACCCTTATTTACTGGACTAATCCTCAAAACCACTTGTCATGTGCCAATGCCAATGAATTTCCTGTGTTGTTAGAAGAACAGTTTTCAATTATAATGTTTTTGATAATAAAATTTTGCATATTTAGGTATTTTTAGTGAGGTTTAAATAGTATTAAATCGTAATCGGCACAATCTTAACCTTTAAATAAACGTCAAACCGGACAAACGTCAAATATTTAATGTCTGTGGACTTTTCGGTATGTGCTTGAGGGGCAAGGGGAAGGTAAGACTAGGCGTCACGCCCGGTAATAAACGAACGGAATTCAGTCACTACGAGCTGCTACTAGCAGCCAAAAGTAAATAATCGAAAGCACCTTATGACATATACGCATGCGCATTTGATGTTTTGAATAAGAGAAACATTATTAAGGTTAGTGCTTGTCCTTATTTGTGCGCGATTAGATACTGCAGTGCACTATCCCGACTTTATTTCATGTTTCATATTTATATGTCACAATTTGTAGGTGATCTGTGTCATCTGTGACACCTACCTTAATATAAATGTCATTATAGAGTTTCATGTTCCAATAACTACAAATTTCAAGTCTGTTTAAAGGTCGAGCACTATTTATTTAAGGTGATCACAATTACTGCAAGGCAGTAAATTCGTGTTCCCAATAACTCTCTATTATGTAAATACGCGATTTTAACTTTTAGTATCTGACCGGCTTCGGTTCAGAATTTTCGTCCGAAGATCCAAGATGTCCTGGATCGTTACCGAAAGACCAAAACAGTCCTCAAAAATGTCCGTATGGTTTGTATGCCGAGCAACTTTCCGGTACAGCGTTTACCGCTCCAAGATCGGAAAATAGAAGAACTTGGTTATATAGAATAAGACCTTCAGTATCGCACAAACCTTTTCAGGCTCTTAAAAATAGTGACGTGACTCATAATTGGTCCGAAGAAGAACCTAATCCGAATCAAGTAAGTATATATTTAATATTCATTGAAATAAAGTAGATTTTATCAAAATATCCCATTAAATCTACGTGCTGCTAAATAGGTTATCTGTGAATAAAATTAGTCAAATGTCATACGATAAATCATATAATAACCTAATATTTTCAGTTCATTTGAACTACTTTGTTATTTCTAACCTCTATCGACAACTTAAAAATAGCTTAAACTTTTAATCACTTCTTCTTTTTGCCTTTTTTCCTCTTAGCCGCTTTCTTTGCCATATAAGCTCGCCAATACTTTTGTATTTTTCTAGCCGATCTATCCAAGAAAAATTGATAAGCCATTTCATTGAATAATTTCTCTTCTTCTTCCGCTTTTTCGGCCATTAATTTATTATATTCAGCTTCTTGTTCGTCTATAATTTTTTGAGCTTCGTCTATTTCAGCTTTCTTTCTGTCGTACTCTTCTTGAAGCTCGTCGAACTGCGCCTTAAAAGAAACGAAAATATTACACAGAAATAGTTTATTTTAATCTAATAATTGTATACCTGTTTTTCTCCGATATCTTGGTCGAATGTATTAATCCAAGTTTGTAGTTGCGTTTCGATCTTGAGTCGTTTGGCTCTGGAACTCCCTTCTTGTTGTAAATTAGATCTTAGCATTTCTTGATAGTGCTTGACAATTTTCTCCGCTTCTTCGGCTAAAATTGTCTGTTTTTCTTCACTTTCCATAGTTTTGTACATCATTTCCTTTTCAGAATCGCGTAAAGTTCTACGCATCTCCATATCCAAGTTTTCCTTGATTGTTTCCATTTTTTCATTATACATTTCTAAAACCTTCAATTTCTCGTCCAATTGATCACCGAGCTCTTTTTTTTGTTTTTTCAGCTGGTCTTTTAAGTCTTCAATAACGACCATTAGCGATAAATTCGATTTATATGTTCTCCTTAATTCTTTTTCCATTGTTTTCTCCTCCTCGCCTATATAAAACAAAAAAGTTAATTATTTCCTAAGCCAATATAACACCCTGAACCTTTTCGGATTGTACGTTGTTTCACATGAGAAGAAGCCACGTGAAGCTGACTTGCGCAGAAACCAAAATCAGTCTGGTTCATATTTGTCTCTTCGTCGGGCATTACCTTAGAACATAAAACAGACAGGAAGGAGCATTTTCCACATAAGTGTGCGTCCAAATAGGAGGTTGCAAATGGCGAATAGTCGTTTCCGTTTTGACAGTGGCGTACTGTTTGTATAGGGTATGGGATATGTGAAATTTTAAAATTGTAGCTTATTGAAATGTATTAAATATAAATTATAAGCTATCCTATGTCCTATACAAGCAATATTGTCTAGGAGCAATGAAAATACGTATATATAGAATAATACTTCTGATAATACTTTCTTTTAAACTTATTTTCACCAAAAAAACTACATAAACAAGGCATGTTCTTTTATTCACCGGTAGATCCACCAATCGACCAACTGCGTTTTTATATTCATTGGTGGATTGTAGATTGAAGAAATGACGCGTTCATTTATTACTGTTGCATCAACCAAAATTGCAAACCACTCCACCGTTGTATCGAGGTGGTGGATAAATTTGGTGGTTCACAAAATGACTGCTTAACCTCAAAAAACTAACGATATTTTGAAACAGTCAAAGAAATGGACGAATTAATAGAAATTAATTTAAAATGTGGTAACAAGGTATATTGACGGCGCTATTAACAGCGTCAGAAATTGAAAATATTTCAAGTGGAACAATCAGATGAACTGCTAATAACAACAATAAACTTAGAAATTCACCAAGTAGTTTTGAAAATTGAACTTAACAATATAGGCGACAATGTTACTACAATATACACTGATGGATCGAAATGTGATGAAGGAACTGGCGCAGCATTTTTTGTTTCAAACTCTAATTATGTGGAAAGATTTAGAACTCCCAACTATTGTTCTGTTTTTTCTGCAGAAGCTTTCGCCATATCAAAAGCATTAACTTGGTGTACTTTAAATCCGATCCAAATAGCTGTTATGTGTGACTCCAAGTCAGTATTACAGGCTATATAAGGGTTCCCTTATCAAGTACTACAGACAAAATACAATTTTAGAAATAAAAAAACTATTAAGTGAATTAAAAACCTCGAAAAAAAGTATTGTATTTATTTGGGTAAAATGGCACTGTGGTTTAGAAGGAAATGAGTACGTTGACTTGGAAGCCAAGAGAGCCTCCAAAATGGACACTTATACTAAACTTTTTGTTTTCTCAGACCTTTTAAATGATTATAAGAAATATATTAGAACCAATTGGGACCAATCTTACGCCGATTTCGCTAAAACATCTAATAGTCAATATTTCCTTTGCATCCTACTTTACCAACTAAGATTCCTCATATCTCTAATTTTGATTATAGAAAACAATATACTTCCATCATATCTCGTTTAAGAATGAATCATGGTCGTTTCCCGAATCATCTTTTTAAAATAGGTATTGTGAATTCTCCAGCTTGCTCCTGTAACAATGTACTAGTAGGAGACTTGAACTATATTTTCTTTGAATGCATTGAAAACAAAACAGCAACAACCGAACTTTACAATTCTCCTCTTCCCACAAATATAACCACTCTTTTGGCAAACATGGATAAGTATGTACTTGATGCTATAGTGAATTTCAAATAAGTCTAAATTATCTATTTAGACATACGCTTTGATATTTCAATTTCATACTAACTTTTAATTTTCTGTGGCTAATAGACTATGTCTGAGGCCATTCTCCACCACACACACACACAAACTTAGAAATAGATTGTCAGTGGTCGGATGATTTAAATAACAACTGCGTTTTTCAATGTGCCACTGATGACTCCAACATGTCGTTGCAGCGGAGACTGACAACATTCAACCAATAGTGAATAAATTATGTAAAAAAACAGCATGTCGTTGCAGCGGAGACTGACGTCATTCAACCACTGGTGAATAAATGATGTAAAAAAACGTGCCTACAATCTACGTCAGTAAACGTCAACTTCACAAATGAGTCATAATTAGGGTATTGCACAACTAATGAGTGACAAGACTCCTTCCTGTCTGTTTTATGTTCTAAAGGCAAAAAAGTCAAAAAAAATATAATGCAGCATAGTTAAAGTTAACCATATAACCAAGATGTCACCAGTGTAAATAAAAAAATTTTCAAGTTCCATTTTTTGTTTTTCACCTTTTTTAATAATATAAGAATGTAATTGAGTCTTAATCTTTGGCCGATTCCATCGAACATAACCAGTAGTTAATTGAAAGTATAAATATTTTATATTCTAATTTTGTGTTGGCCAATAAGTTCGCGCATGCTCTTTACTGCAACTTCACGTGGCTCTTCTTGCGTTGTAACATTTGAAACGTCAGACAGTGAATATTCACGCATGCGCATCATGAAAAGAACGAGAAAAAATATTAATATAATAATATTCGTTGTTCGTTTACCTGTGACATAAACCTTTCTCTTTGTAATCTCCTTCAATTCTTGCAATAGTTTTATCAAATTCATAACTTGCATATCTAATAACGGTTTTTCTGCCAATCGAATAGTTGATTGTAAGCATTTATTATAAAACAATATATCAACCAACTGATACACAGCCGGATTAGGAAAAGTGTCTGGTAAAACCGAAACATATTGTCCTTTTCTTATCGTCTTATTAACCTACAAAAAAGAAACGTGACGTTTGTTTTATCAAACATTAAACCGAAATTCGTACTAACCGTTCCAAGCTTTAAATAATCTCCAATATTTTCGTCGTAATAAAAATCCTCTATAGTTAATTGCAGTCCCCATTCGTTGAAAACTTCCAGAACGAAATTTAGTTCCTTAGGCTTCAAAAACTTCCTTAATAATTCCGCGTCGTTTTGTAAAATATGCGGTAAATTTGCTATTGTATTCATTTTAGCTAAACATCTGTTCAATATATAAATTACCCTGTCTGCTTGTATCTTTAAATTCATTTGATCTGGCGTCATTTGGGCGTCTTTGTATTTGTCCACAAATTCTGTGAGTTCATCGTCGATTTCGATGACTGTTAGTATAGACCGAGGCGTGTATGAAGGCATTTTTAAAATAAAATTCTTACTAAATAAAATTACTGAATAATTTTGCTCTGTCAGTATGTTGACAATATATTTTTGTTTATTTCACTCGTTTCCGTTGTCTTGGTTGAAGTTTGACGTTGCCTAGAACTCTTCACGGTTAAATCAATAAAAAGTATACACGGTAGCGGCTAGTGCATATATAACGCCCCCACAAAATTCAAAAAGAAGAAATCAAAAACCAAAACTACACATTGAAATTCATCACTATCCAGAAAATAATTCAAATCAAAATAAACATACTTGTAAGCTGGACAAGCAAACAAGGACATTGAATTACTTTTAAACGGGGTTGGTATATCTGCAAGATATAACCAACCATTCTGGTTTGTAATTAGAATCAGTACAACGACGAGAGAATACCTCTCCAAAATTCAAAGACTAGCCTGTATATGCATTACAGGAGCAATGCGAACATGCCAAACGGCAGCCATGGAAGTGATTCTCAACCTCACCCCTCTACATATGGTGGTGGAAAGTGTTGCAGAAAGAACAAGATACAGACTAAGTAAAGAGGGAATCATTAAAAAAACCACCTCCTCACTTTTTAGAAATTAGACATCCTGGGACATGCAACAACACGGTATAATGAAAAAGTATAACTTTTCAAAGAAATTCGTTACGGAATTAAGCAACAAGAAGGAACGGGATCCAAATACTATTACCAGACTTGGGAAGAATGTCATTCAATGGTACACAGACGGCTCAAAAGCAATAGAAGGTACTGGGATAGGACTCTGAAAGCTTGGGAAAAACCCCAAGTATATTTCAAGCGGAGATCCACGCCATAAGAAAGTGCGCCCAGTTCAATATTAATAAAGGATACAGAAGACAAACGATTATCATAATGTCGGATAGTCAAGCAGCCATTAAAGCACTGAGCTCTTGTGAAATCAGTTCCAAAATGGTGTGGGATTGCCTAGACAAACTCAATGAACTAGGCGATAACAATATAGTCATATTACTATGGATTCTAGGACACACTGGAATAGAAGGAAATGAAATAGCAGATGAACTAGCAAAGAGGGGGACTGAAATACCTCTCTGGGGGCCTGAACTCTTTTACGGAATCAGCCCCAATGAGAAAAGGAGAAGATCTGACCATTGGAAATATCTAGTAGGGCTTATACAATCAAAGACTCTTCTGGGCGTCTACAGCCTGTTGAGATCAAATGAATGCATAAGTCAAAGTAAAACTGCGCTAAGAGTTTTAACAGGGATCCTAACGGGACATTGTCGCCTGAATGGGCACCTCAAAAAGCTCAAAATAGTGGAGGAAGAAGAATGTAGTTTTTGAAGAAGAAAACTCCATCCACATACTTTCAAACTGCACAGCACTTCAGAATCCTAGAGCACAGCACCTGTGAGATTATTGGATAGAAGAGGAATATTTACCTTAGTTAAAGCCTGCAGAAATCTTAAAATTCCTCCGGCAAATAGGACTAAAGGAGCTACTAGCTTCTGCACAATACCAATAGATTTTTTTTTGACGGGTGAGGAAACTCATGTTCTACCCCTGCGAATATGTTCTATCTCGTCAGGGAGTGTGGGACTCAGGACTAGACCCGCCTACTCACCAAACCTGACCTCCACTCTCCACCGTTTTTGTTCCGGAACCGCCAGTAGCATTACTTCTGAACAAAATGAGAGTCTATCTATATATCTATCTATATATCTATCTATTATCTATCTATCTATCTATCTATCTATCTATCTATCTATCTATCTAT
>CAJUYI010000400.1:40868-65972 GCA_910591695.1 Galerucella pusilla
GAACAAAAATACTCGTATATAATAAAAAATATTTTTCACTTACGTCGTGGTACTTTTATTACAACTTAACTCATCTAAAAATACGTAAGTGGCAACTTCGAGAGACGCGCTACTAGAAAGTCCACCTCCTAAAGGAACACTGGAATGTATAACTGCATTGAACCCCGAAGTAACGCATCCCTTATAATTAGCTACAACTCCTGAAAAAAAAAACACAATTTAATATAACTCACTTGCCTCTTATTATAAGAAAAACGCTGGTCGTCGGTAGTAATCAATTGTAGCGAAATAAATAATATGGCTTTGAATAGGGTCCCGCAGGGCATTTTTAAATATATGTCTTCACGCCATTTCTTTCTTCTCTCATGTAACCAAGCGTCTTCAAAATCTCAATCATTTCAATTGTCATCCACTCAACGATGCTATAAACTTTCCAAAGGTTGAGATACTTAAATCAAAGATCTCAAAGAGTATTTCTAAATAAAAAATTGTCGAAGAAAATGTACCTCACACGTGGGGTTCCGCAAGGATCCATCTTAGGTCCCTTGCTATTTTCTCTATACACATCCCAATTTCCAAGTTACCTGAAATGTATGAAGGCTCACTATTACGCGGACGACACGCAGTTGTATATGGATTTTAATGAACCAGAAGTTGAAGACGTTTGTTTTAAAATTAACAAAGAACTTGAAACTATAATATAGAGATTTCAACTAAATTCTGCTTAAGTGTAAATTCTTCAAAATCGAAAGTCATGCTATTTGGTCGTAGAAATGAGAAAAATAGAATAAAAAGTAAAATACACTTGAAAATTAATAACGATAGTTTAATTTTATCCAACTGTGAAAAAAATCTTGGACTCGCTTTAGATGACTCCTTAACATTTTCCTCCCATATTTCAGCAATAACTCAGAAAGCATTTTGCAATTTGAAAATCTTATTTTCTCACAGACAATTATTTAATAAAACAACCAGAGTTATGCTCTGTGATAGCCTGGTACTCTCGCAGTTTAACTATTGTGATGTGATATATGGACCGGCACTTACACAACTGGATCAAAATCGATTACAGCGAATTCAAAATATGTGTGTTCGTTTTATTTGCGGCATCAGACGTCGAAATCCAACCTCCAGGCATCTTGCAGATCTTGGCTGGCTGAATATAAAAAATAGACGCATTCTTCATAGTTCAGTACTATTTCACAAAATTATGTTAACCCAAACACCTTATTACCTATCGAAAAAAATTAAAAAGAGATCAGAAGTACACAATGTAAATGTGAGATTTAAAAATAAAATTAGTATGCCGAAACATAAAACCACGTTATTTCGATCTAGCTTCTCATATAACATTGCTAATCTGTACAACATGATCCCCGAAGTCTACAAAACGGTACCCATTTCTCAATTTAAACTCAATCTTAAGAAGTCTCTACTTAATAATAGCATAACATTGAAATTATAAGCTGATCAGATGAAACTGGCCTTGTTCATTTTAGTATTTACGAAATTAGGTTACTTAACTTTTGTTATTTGAGCATATAAGAAATTATTGTAAGTAAAGAATATTGTATCTTTAGTTTTGCGGTTGCGTGGAAGAGCGCCACTTAGCTGGTGCTTCTCGTATGAGAACATCATCTAAGAGCGAACGTCGCCTTTGCATGTATTGTATTTTTATAACACAGCAATAAAGTCATTTAATATTATTATTATTATTATTATATGCTCGCCCAGATATCCTCCATGTTTATTTGAACCTTCTCACTGTAATTTTTTCCCAACTCCCTACACCAAAGGAGAAACTTCTCATTAACTGATTAATAAAGAATTTCTACGAATACTCTCACGCTTTTGTTACGTCAATTTTGGGATTTAAATTAAAAGCTAAGCCTTTGCGGCTGGGGGACCCTCGATCAGGAGCGAAATTCTTTATACCTACTATTTCGTCAACAAATATTGTTTTGTTAAACTAACATATATAATGTCTGTGCTATGAGAAGCAGCCCGATTGCGGCAATGGAAGCCTATCAGACAACCAGAAGACCAACAATTTCGCCTTGAATCTGTTGAAGAATGGATAATGGATCGACTAGTAAGTTGAGTTTTACCACAGACCTAATTAGGTCTGTGAGTTTTACCAACCAGTGCAGCTGAGCTCATGCGGGCGATTCAGTGTGCCTTTCTGTAGCAACGCAAGTGTACCTATTTGAAGCATCAACCACAGTAAATGTAAAAAAATTTTCTGTGCCAGAGTACAAATGAACTACTCTCACCTTTAACATATACTGCCCATTTAGGCCCAGCAGTACTTATTGTTCTAATTAAAGCCGTTCTTTCAGGTAGCTCGAACGTAGTTTTCTGCTCTTCTTTTTCAAATTTAGACGTAGTGTAAAGAGTAACTTCGGAACCTTCAATCTTCTTACCTACCATTACCGTAACCAAGGGTAGCGCCTATAAAAAATATTCAAAATACATTTTATACTAAATATTTAAAAATATATACTAACCATAGGCATAACGAATCCATCGTTGTAATCTGTATGTTCACCGATTAAATTCACTCTACCTGGTGCAAATACGGTAATGTTTGCTTCATCTTTGAACTGTTCGCGATAGATTTTTTTCGCTTCTTCTACGAGCTGTTCAACTGGTATAATTTCAGCTGCCATTATTACTGAAATAAGATATTTCAATGAGTTTTATTTTCACTGATTAATACATAATAAATTTTTATCAAACTCGTACAATTATAGATATCTTGAAAGTTATTAAATATTCATAGATAATATTAAACGTTTTAAAAACTAATCAACCCATAGTATCTATAACTGATCTCTAATTTAAGAATTATTATTTTCTTTCGCATATATGTTTAAATACAATCACATTTGGCACACCCTGTATGTTTAAAAGCCTTGTAAAGTGTCATTGCTCGTACCTTGTTGATGTCTAAACTACAAAAACCAAATCAGATGTTTTTTTACCTGTTGAAACTTTTACTTATACTGTAACATACATTCTTATATTTACCTACAATACTTGATATTTCTAATGAAAATCAAAATATTTGTTATTTACCTACCCAGTTATAAATAGCCGATAAGACTACGAAAGCAACACAGATATTTTTCAAGAGTTCAAGTTTAAATTAATTTGACATTGAATATGTTCGTTCATCAACTGATTCGGGAATCGGCGCAAAGATTGTAGGTACGCCGCACACACACAGAGAAGTGAATCGTTTTGATAAAAACCGTAAACGTTTTTAATAATGATAAGAACGTCAGTGCCATGACCCTCATTGCTACAAAATAATATTTTATGATAAAACTAAATGCAAACGTTTAAATGTTGTTGATTTACCGTAATTACTTTGCATTTTCTAATTTTGGTACGATAAGATACAAAGTGCAGAAAAAATGTAGAATAAAAACTGATTCATACTCAGTAGTCAAAAATAATCGAAATTTATTAGCACAATCGCTCATTATACTGTTCCCTTCTGCCAAGGATCTGGTGCTGTATAATCTAAGCAGTGGCTCATCTTGAAATAAATAGAAGACAAAAAGATATCGATGTCACTTTCTTAGAAGATTTAACAATGTTACCATGAATTCAATGCAATGAATAGACTGGGTACACCCGAAAATATGCCAATGAATGAAGGCAGCTCGGATGTGATAGGCTTTGACAATAATATCCATAATTAAGGACATATTATGTACACCTCGAGTCCATTTTTTGGGGTAGTATCGGAAAAAATGCAAACGCCTTAAATATAGTTGATAATTGGTGCATACAAAAGCAACTGGCAGCTAATGCTCTGAAACCCAAACTATCAACTTCAAGAAATGGAACCACTGGTGGTTCCGAGGAGTGCATGTTGATCAAATACTTTCTTGGAACACAAGAGACCACACAGAAAGCAGCCATTGCAATCGATAGATTGATTCCAGGTGAGGAAGATAAGAAGAAAGGTAAAATACCCACTTTTGCTGAGGCAACCTGTTATACGGTCGACTCTAAGACAGAGGTAGGTGGAATTGTAGGACGAAAACAAAGTATGGGATTCCATGCACGTGCCCTAAACGCACTAGGAAGCAGTTGCAAGGTCCCGGTAATCTGAGTACCAGGGCACAAGGGACATATAAGGGTGAAGAAAAGGCGGCAAAACTCATCAATGTTATTCATTGGACCGGAACTCTTCGGCTGCGTCGCAAAATTAACAATAAACATGGCCACAATGGTTTGAAATCTCACCATGGCAGAGACAAGCGAAGGAGGAGAAAGACATTTACCAAAATTCTCGTAAAGATAGAAAAAAAGTAAAATTCATGGTATGCCACACATCCTGCGCCATTGCGACTGCCTGGCGTGTGTGCGGTTAGGTTAGTTTAGGCTTTTAGTTGAACTGAACCAAAAATGAAAATTATACATTGCAAGTACCAGAGAAAGGTGAAAAGCCAGCAAGGTCTTCCATAACAGTGTATATATAAAGCCGAGATGGGTTTGATTTAAGGTTTGTAAAGCATTTTGTTACATCGCAGGTTTCAGGTATCTAAATTGGTGCCAGCTAGTCCACTTTTCTGACTTTTACGTTTATCAAAGTATCTTCCAGGGCATTTTTCCTTCTTTCAAAGACTCCTTAAAGTTATCACACTCAAGGATTCTCCACACCATGCACACGATACTTTTTTTTTCGGGCCGAGATGGGAAACTCATGTTCGACTGGGTCCTCAACCAGTACCCAGACAGTGTTGGACTCATCCCCAACGGAGATGCCTACCAACCAAACCCACCTCAAACTCGCCGTTACTCCCGCCTTGGAATCACTACCCTAGCATACGTCAAGACGGGCGGCGGTCCCTCACACACTCTCCATCATCTTCTTCCCTCTATCACTCCTACCTTTCTCATGCTATAGCGAGTCTTTCTCTTACCCTAATCATGCTCTCTACTACGCCACTTATCTCCATCCATTCCTCCTCACCCCTCAACATAATCTCCACCATATTTTCCCAATACACCGCCTCTCCCAGTTTATTTTCTAGCTTCTTCAGAACTTCCTCATTCTTCCAACATCTAAACACATGTCCCACATCATCCTCCACTTCACATCTCTCGCACACTCCAGTTTCTCTTTTCCCAATCTTGTGGAGGTGACCCACTCTAGACCCATGCCCTGTGAGCACCTGCGTCAAGAAGTAGTTCACCTCTCCAAATTTCCGGTCACACAATTTCTCCTGCTCCTAATGCCTGCTCCGAGCCATACAGCATACTCTGCTCTACCGTCCTACCAATTATCCTCCTCTTCCATTCTCCCGGTCCTTTCACATTACCCATCAAACTTCCCAACCACGCTGCCCTTACTTTTGCCTTCTCTGCAGCCTTCAACATATGAGTTTTGAAGGATAATTGGCTATCCAACCACACCCCCAGATACTTCACCGCCTCCTCCATCCGAATTTTCTTTCCCTTCACCATCACCCCCACCTCCCTTGCCTTGCTCCGCCCCTTCACCAGTAGTCCCACCGTCTTATCCTCAGCCACTTCCAGTCCACACCGCTCTATCTTCTCCACAATCTTCCTACACATCCTCTCCGCCTTTCTTTCTATCTTTACCTCTCCCTTTGCCGTACATACCAGACATACATCGTCCGCATACACCGTAATCTCACATCCCTCTTCACGCGCTCAACACCGCCCGTTTACTGACACTGTTGAACGCGTTCCCCACGTCGAAGAACACAAGCAGGGCTAATTTCTTCTTTCTACCGTTACCCTGCCTAGCCCTTTGCACCAAGTCCACCACCCTGCCCAGCGCTGAGATGCATGACTTCTTTTCTACAAACCCATGTTGGTTTTCCATAAAACCCCCATTCCTATCAACTTCCTCCTCAATCCTAACCTTTATTATCCCCTCTATCAATTTACCCAATCCACACAGCAGGCTGATGGGCCTGTAGTCCCCCGCCCGCTTCCCATCCCTACCCGTCTTCTTCACAAGGATCACCCTGGCCATCTTCCACTTTTCCGGGAATTCTTCCTCCCTCAGTATCCTGTTAAACAGTTCCAAAAAGTATTCCCCATTGTCGTCCAACAGCCTCTTCACCATATCACCCCTCATGCCATCTATCCCTGGGGCTTTCCTTACCTTAACATTTCTCCCCCCCCCTCCTCTACTTCCCACTTCTCTACCGACCTTATCCCTCTCATTTTCCCTATCTCCCTAGTATTCTGGGCTTCCCGAATTCTGCCATCCACACCTGCACACGATACTGGGGAGCGTTTTCTTATTCATACAAAAGTGAAGAAATAATCAATTTAGTTCCTAAGCCATATAAAATTGGATATTTTTTAACCAATTCAATGAACTTTTCGGTAAATGACTTGGTAAGTGGTGCAACCTAACCTAATTCTCTACAAATATTTTATAGCGAGACCACTGCGGCCGAAGGAAAATCTGTACCTACAGGCCGCGGAAAATCTCTTTTGATATGGCCGGTTTAAATCTAATCTCGTCTATGCTCGCTTTTTGTTCTTTGAATTCAATTACGTAAATTGTTTTTCACTATATATATAGAATTAAAATATGCTTGCCCCACTCGTAATGTGATCAATTTTGGTTTTGAATTATTACTTTTTATACTAAAAAAATTGTACTTACCAATCAGTCAGAAGCTGGTACATATAACTTTCATAGAAAGCAAAACTAGCTGAGTTCCAGTTAAAATTCGAAAAATCACACCTTTTAAAAATTATTGGTAACGCCAATTTTATGTTAACTCGTCTTGTGTTTTTGTTGAATTTAATTAATGCGAGAATATACAAATACCACTTTTTGAATCCGAGCACGAATGTAGAATTTCAAAGTAATCGAAAGAATAAATTACATAATTTTCCCTTCCTCTTCTTGTGGCTATGGCTATGGCTTATGGCTATTTTACAAGAATTATGCTTTGTAGAAGAAATAAAAACTGTCGTATTTAAAACAATTATAACATTTTCTTATTAGATTTACTTTCAACCTATGTGACCATGAAGAAACGACGGAGCTCAAGGTGAATCCCCCCTTGACTATTCTTTCTTTGACAGTTTATAGCGTTTGACACTAGGTCAGCTGACCTAACAATTTTGATGAATTTATAATAGCTACTTTTAATTTATTTGCCTTAAAACTTCCTTTTAGATATTTAAATCTTAAAACAAATTTGTTTATTTTGAAAGCAAGAACAACTAAAAGATGTCCTCAAGGTAGAGTAGGTAGGTACTCCCACCGCTTTTATTGGAATCTAATTGTAGATGACTCGATCTGCAGGTGGAATGATTAATGCATATGGACACAGAGCTTTGCGGATGACATAGTCATTGTCACCAATGAATGGGAAATTCCCAGAGGTAATCATGAATGTCATGCAAGAAGGACTACGAATTGTGGAGGAATGGTGCCTTAAAGAGGACCTTTCAGTTAATCCAAAAACACCAAACTAGTTGCTTTTACAAATAGAAGAGTTCTTCCGCAGGGTAGAGTAATGCTGTTCGGAGAAGAGCTAGAAATATCCAATGAAGTTAAATATCTGGGAGTGACCCTTGATTCCAAACTGATTTAGAAGACACATCTCTGGAAACTATCATTACCAGGGCGACTAAGCTTTTCTGGCAATACAGAAGAGTAATGGGCAAAACCTGGGGACTACGACCTGAAATGGTTCACTGGCTTTATACACAACTGTGATAAGATCAACGATCACCTATGTAACAATAGTCTGGTGGAGGAGGACAGCAGTGAACATATTAACTGCAATCCAAAGAAGAGCCCTCCTTGGTATTGCTGGTGCAATGAACAGCACAGAGATGGCATCAACGGAAGCCCTTGTTGGACTTCCTCCTTTGGAACGAAATGGCAGACCGCAGTTAGCTAAAGAAGGTTCTAAATGAGCCTCCACAAGTCCGGAAACGTTTTGAGGAATTACAAAGAATTACATAAGAGGGGAAGTCGGGAACTGGCTAGTTAACTCAAATGGGGCTGACACAAGGACACCTCCATACTCGATACTAAGAGTTTACTGAATAAGATAGACAAGGAACTATCGTCCAGGCTGTTGAAACTGGATTGGAGAAATTTGGAGATAGTTACCGACCTGGTGACTGGGGAAGCATCTGCACAGGATGGGTAAAGTTAGTGAACCTATGTGCAGAAATTATTAACTCTACGATGAAACACTCCACTACTCACCTACTCTGCTTCTGTGAGAGCTTACAAGGACTCAGATGGAAGCACTTTAGAAAGGAAATAATCAGGGCTATTCACTAAGCAAAGTTGTTATGGATAGCAGCTGTAAATTGTCGTTATGTTCAAGGTCAGTTGCTAAGCGCAAAATTGGTATTCACTATTTAAGTAAAGTCGCTAAAAGAGTTTCTATGCATAATGACAAGTGGCTATGAGAAGTGTCCCACTGGCAACTGCTCCAGAGGTGTTGTTAACGAAAACCACTTGCGTCAGACACTTATTGGAATGTTTTTATTCATTTATGTGAACAGTTAAATATTTTAAATTAACAAGAGAGGCATTTTTAGTACATACAGACTTTTTATTCATTCAATATGTGTGCTGCTAGACTTTGTCAAGATTTTAATAAATATGGTTACTTTTTTACAGAAAATTTGAGAGCCGAAAGAAGATACTTGAGAGATTCTAGTATTCCTCTCGAATTGCCAGATATTGCATTTTAAAATTTGTTTAGACTGAATAAAAAGATAGCTTTGGAACTTATAAATGAATTAAATCACTTTCTACCTGATAGACAACGAAACACACATATTCCCAATCATTTGAAAGTATTCTTATGCCCATGGATGCTACCAAGCCAGTGCTGGTACAACTTCACATTTTCCAGCAAGCCAAGCATCAGTTAGTAGAATTGTGACATTTATAGGGAAATAAGGTTTCCAAATACAGAAGAGGAAGTTACTTACTTTCCTTCCATAATTTCAATTTAGCTTCACCGAAAAAATAAACAACCACAAAAATATTTGAAGTTTATATTTGTTTATTCTGCCAAAGCAAAGAAACGACCTTTCCGCACATTAGAACCATTTTGCGGCGCTGCCACGTCCATTTTCACGTATGGGTCTTGGTTGTTGTTATCATAACAACAGTTGCAGAGAATACTGAAATTTTGCAAGTGGTTACTAAAGTCATCAACCATTACAACTATTGAAGATCTCTGGCCTATATAGAAAACACGAAGCTTCTGGAATGGAAGTAGGTAAATAACATGGGTAATGGTACAAAGATTCAATTCAAGTGCCTGGGCTCTTGAGTACAGCCCAAACGTATGGATGAATTAATGGCCCTTTGCTTTGGATGGAGAATTTAGTTTCTCATTGAAAAATATTCGATTTGGCAACACCCTAGGTGTACAGACTACTATTATTCGTTCCTAAGCAACCAATGTTTTGAATTCAAACATTATCAATTTTAATATTATCATTGTATTGAAACAAGAAAAATGTCGTACAGAGATATTCGCAGTAAGTTTAAATATAGAACTTGTTTTGATAATAAAAGGATTGAACATGCTTTCTAATTTTAGTATTATAAAACCATAGGCGTGTATCTTACATATTCTTATTTGTAACTTTACGCAAATGGGAAAAATGTACGAATATAATTATAACAAGAATATTAAAAATACTTATTTCCCTCAGAAAGTATATAAAAACATACAATTTTTTTTTAGATTTAATAGAAACTCTTAGAGTTTTAGGTTATCCAAACCTAATATCAATGGAAAGCTTTAGATCTTCTAATTTTCCATTAGTAGCTGATTTACTCGTCTGGCTTTATAAAAGATTTGATCCAGATACAGAGATGTCTTCTGAAATCGATACAGAAGAAGATAGAGTCAAATTGATAAGAAACATTGCGGAATTTATGGTAAGAAAATAAGCATTTGTAGCATTGGCGTAGAAGCGAAAAATCTTTATAAAGACAAAGTGTAAAAGAGCTCCTCTAGGAAGCTTTTTGGATAAGGTGACATTTTTCGATGATAAAAAGTTCATCACAATGAGAAGACCTATCATTCCATGTGACTTGCAGCTCGTTCGTACTTGACAAAAATATTTTTTCCTACGACCACATAGGAAAGTGACATATATCGCACTGACTAGTTCTATGGAAAGTGACATTTATTCATACGCGTACGGAAAAAAATCTTATCCGTACGTGTGCGGATAAAAAAGCTGTCAAATTGAATGTTGAAATGCTCTTTTTACTCCGCAAATTAATATGTATATGTGAAATGCTTATTTCCTAAGTTGATTTGCCCATATAATAATATAATATAATCTATTTATTTCATTTAAAATTAAAAAAAAAAATACCGAGCCCGGACTCGAACCACCCTACTGCTTGTCAAAAATCGAGCCCACGGATGCCTAGACCGCTCGGCCATCCCACTGTTGTAGCTTATGGTTCTTGTCCAAGATACTAATGAACGCGCTAAGGAAATATACACAACAGTTTATTTATTCTCCAAAATAAAATGTGTTTATATCGACATTTATTGGACTTTCATGTAATTAAAACAATAAATATCCGTTTTCAATTATTTGAACAATGAATCCTTAAAATATCTAGTTAATACTTTCAATCTCCTACAGGTAGGCAACAAGTTAAATATTAATTCCAACTTTTTTATAAAGGTACTTTTTTCCATTGCATAAAAATCTCAATTTTCTGGGCCAATTTCAAAGGTAAGTAATCAAAACCATATAAAGTATTTACAAATACACATATGTAAAACCTCTCACATCTACATAAAAAAGCAAGATTATACATGCCTAATTTGGTAAAAGTATATCGCGTGGTCGTAGGAAAAATAGTGTACATAACTTGTGCGAAAGTGATTTTTCACACTCGTGGGATTGTCTCACTCGGCTGCGCTCGTGAGACAATACTTCCCACTCGTGTGAAAAATGTCACTTTCCGCACACGCGGATATATTTCTAAAATGTGTTACAAATACAATAGACTATGAGCCCATGGGGAAAAAAGTGTCGCGATTTGAAACAGCAGCAAACTCATTCAGAACGATAGTTTATCATGCGCACCATCAGTTCCAGCACTATGGCGTACATTTTCTCCTGTGCAGAAAAGCGTAGTGGAAAACTGAACATTTTATTTTCCACCCCCTAAAAATGTGATGAAACTGTACGCCGTTTGTTATATTTGATAGTAGAGCCATAGGAGATCGGTCAATACTCTATGCCGTTCAAAAATAATCGTGAGGAAAATCTAGGAAAATTTTTAAAAGCTCATTTTCTACCCTCCAAAAAGGTGATTTGAAACTGTACGGCATTTGTTTCTGTACATTATACAACATATAAAAATAAAGATTTGACAGTAGTGCCGTACAAAAAAGGTGTGTGAAAAGCCGTGGGGAATTGTTTATTTTCCGAGATTTTCCTACTCAAAAAAGGTCATCTGAAACTGTATACGGCATCTACCTAGTACAGTAGGTTCCTTTTAGAATAAAATAATAATAAAAAATAATAGTGTGGAAAGCACGAAAAAAACATATTTCCAAAAATTTTTCTACGTTTCCAACAATTTTCCTAGATTTTCCTCATGATTATTTTTGAACGGCATAGAGTCTCGACGGATATCCTATGGTTCTAATATCAAAACAAACGGCGTACAGATCCATATCACATTTTTAGGGGGTGAAAAATGAGAGTTTTCAGCAATTTTCCCAGATTTTTCGCACGATTATTTTTGAACGTCATAGAGTCTGGACCGATCTCCTATTCCTACAATCAAATGTAACAAACGGCGTACAGTTTCATATCACGGTTTCGGGGGTGAAAAATAAAATGTTCAGTTTTCCACTGCGCTTTTCTGCACAAGAGAAAATGTACGCCATAGTGCTGGAACCGATGGTGAGTTGATCAACAAAAGTTGACCACGAATTGAATTAATTGTTGTTCACATATTTCAATAAAAACTGAATCATTTTGATGATGTATCTCTTGTAGACTATGAGTCCATGGGGAAAAAAGTGTCGCGATTTGAAACAGCAGCAAACCCATTCAGAACGATAGTTTATCATGCAAAGCTGGTCAACTAAACTTGACCCGTGAGAACGCGCCTTTACAAGTTAATGCATAGACAGCAGAAACCTACAGGCAGAGCAACAGCTGAAATGAGGAAACTTTTAGGTCTCATTATCTCGATAACTATCGAATTTTCGAAAAAAATGATAGGGACCATTTCTGTATAAAATAGGACGATCTTCATTTTTTATCTGAAGAAAAATTCTCTAATTCGCATATTGAGCCAGATATTAGCAAGAAACTCGCTTTCCAGGGTTTAGGCGGCCGTTTCCCCCCCCCTTCCGTAAACTCAATCGCGTTAAGTTTTTTCTCGTTTAAAAATACCTGCCGTGACCTACAAATTGAGCCCAAACTGAGGTCTTCAGTGACTTTTCAGGAGCTTTGTGCCTTGATTTACTGGACTAATATTAAAAGCGATACAAATCGATCATTAATGACGCCAGTGGTGAAAAGCCTAATAAAGACTCCTGCTCTCCTGCTCCTTACTCTCCCTTTCTATATCCTAACCTCACTTTACATCATAAAAGAAGCTAGACAACCGACAACCGTGTACCTATAGTAGGTTTTCTTTTTCTACTACTGGCGTTGCTAATATTTCTTCTGTAAATTTTGTATCATATATTTAAGTCTTATAATTCTCTGGTATTGTTTTTGCTACCCAGGCGGTTGGTACAAGGAGGGGCACTGATGTCCTCTTTTTTTATCAAAATACAGACACGGTATCTCTTTTATTTGATTTGCTTTATGTTTTAGGCTGTGAAGGCGAATATCAGATTAAATACAAAAAGATTATACCGAGCTGACGGTTATGCTATCAAAGAGCTGTTGAAAATAACTACGATTCTACATGAGGCGCTTTTAAGTAGTTTGGAACAAGATGGTGATGAGAATATCGATGAAAATATTTTGGATTTAAGAGATTTTGACATATCCGATAAGGTACCCATCATACATTTTAGTTTTGTTTAAATACAAAGTTCACAACAACAGTATTACCAGACGTAATAACTATTTAAGTAATTAGAATTGTGTACATGTATATATTATGTTTCATGTTTCAGATAGGGGAATTAAAATTCTCTAGGCAATTAGCGGGCGAGATTACGATAGCTGGTTCGAACTTATACAATCTGCTAGGCAAAGAAGTGGATTTAAAAGTAATTATATTTTTTTGCTAAATCATAACGTAAAAGTAAAGAAAATTTTTGTTTATATATACACAGTGACTCACCCAAATATTTTAAACATAAAATCAGCGAAAACTGCAGCTCGTCCCATGTAGTTTTTTCTTCATTAATGGTGTAATTGATTAAATTTCTCATCCAAGCTGTTACATATTAAGGACGTCACAAATGTCATACAAAAACTGTTTACAAACAAAAAATAATTTGCGGCAGTGGCGTCTCGTGGTAAAAATTTCAAGGTGTGTTTCTGTATGTTTAACCAATAAGCCGAATCGAATTGAGTCTTATATTAGTTGATACTAGTAACGCAAATTCCATACAATTATCAAGATAGCTTTTAGAATTTTTATTTTCATACTTCATACTTTTTATTTTCATTCAAATGCTGTAGATACATGATTCTATTTCCGCCCAAGCTTTATCGCCTCCAAAAAGTAGGTTATGTTAGGTTTGTGGGCCTATATAAGACCCTCCACTGCGACTGGAAAGAGTCTATTGTGGCTCACACCTATTTAGATTTCACCAAACAAATTCAGCTTCTTAACAAAGCCGATTAGCTTATTTGGTGAATGATATTAGATACCTGATTCGAGCCGCGGCGAGGCAAGCACAAATAATATGCTCTGCTGTTTCATCATCTTCCAGACAAAGACGGCAAGTCGGATCTTCCGACAGTCCAAGTTTTAGCGTATGATGATTCAGATGACAGTGGCGTTTTAAAAGGCCTGTTAGACAACGTAGGTCATGTCTGCTATAGTCTAACATTTGTTTGGAGACATTATTCGAAGGATGTATAAAAGCCTTTGAATGAACCAATTCTGGTACATTATGCTAGAAGTGTAAAGCTTTTCTTGCTGTCCAGGTATTTAGTGTTTGTTCGGCAAAACACATTGCGATGCCAATTGTAGGTTCTGATCCGATAGAAACACGTGCAGCTCCCTCCCTTGTAAGAGAGTCTGCCTTCTCGTTTCCTTCCATACCAGAATGGCCTGGGATCCAGACCAGCAATACTTTATTGAGTTCTCCTATTGAGAAGTCTTTTTTGGCAGTCTAAAACCAATTTCGACGTTACACGGTGAGAGCTAAGTGCTTTCAAAACCGCTTGCCTGTCCGAGAAAATTTTTATTGTTCTATGTATGAGATTGGCTTGCACCACTCTCTCCATACATGTAACAATGGCGTAAATATTCGCCTGAAATACGATTGCATATGATCCTAGAGAAGTACCAAACAAGCAGCGAAAAACAATATAAAGCATTTTTTTTGTTACATTAAGCCAACCGTAACGTATGCCACCCTGCGCTGGTATAAAACCACGACTTAGTTTTAGACCGTCAAGGGGCTTCTCGGCCTCTGGCTAAGATCAAAGTGTAGTATCTGTTCTTATCAGCTTAATATCTGAAATGTGCAGCGCGAGTGTTTGGAAGAGCTCGCAGAGCACGTTCGTATGTCCCAGCTATATAAAATATCAACGATCCCGCGAATTAGGTTCGTTAATTCCACTGCGATGGACTTTAATTACGCATTTGGTTTGTTATTTAGGTGTTGGGCATCAAAGTGTGTCTCTGACAGTTCCCAGTGAGTTGAAGGTTGATTCTATTAAAGAGGTCACATCTTAGTTCTGGCAGATGATTGTTTCACCAGTGTGATGACGATTAACACTTGTGATCACACAGTCCAAATATCATAGTATCTAGTTCTTTACAAGTATTTCTACATTTTAAGGTAGCGCGTCATAAAAGTATAGCACGACAATTCGAATTATCAGATGTCGAATCTGGAATCAAAGAAGCGATCAAATTAATCAATCAAGAAATAGCAGAAACAAAACAATTAATCGAAAACGTAGCGGCGACTGAAGCAAATCTCGATACTAAAATTGAAAAACGCAACGTGGAAATTGGTAGATACGAAAAAAGGCTGCAAGCGCTTAAAAAAGTTAGGCAAGTATCAAAACATCATCAGATTTGATAGACTCCATTTCACATAAGAAGAAGCCACTTGAAGTCTGCCAACTGTCTTGCGCAGAAATCAAAATAGGTCATTGGGCGGCTTCAACTTTTCAAGACCAGTGACTCGCTAAAATTTACCTATTTTTATATATTTTAGACCGGCTTTTTTGGAAGAATTT
The DNA here is from genome assembly GCA_910591695.1 of Galerucella pusilla. Lineage (NCBI taxonomy): Eukaryota > Metazoa > Arthropoda > Insecta > Coleoptera > Chrysomelidae > Galerucella > Galerucella pusilla. Next base: position 56,301 of record CAJUYI010000400.1, read on the forward strand.
ACGGCTCTGGAAAAGGAATTAGAAGAATTGTTTGTTCAATATTCCCTGCGATTAAGATGTTTAAATCTATTAGAAAAACAGTTTGCCGAATCGGAGCTGGCTCAAATGGAAAAGCAGCTTCAATTAACTTTGCCGCAAATACAAACGATACCGTTGGAAAAAATGGACGAAAATGATATTTTCTTGGAAAAGGACGAAGTAAATCTTGAAAAAACTGGAGCTACTAATAGACAGGAAAGACCACGTGCCACCACAACAAGTAAGATCTTTTTTCTGTAACAGAGCTGATCGATTTTTGGCAGCGAATAAAGTTATAAGTTGGTAACGTCATCGTCACCGTCACCGATACGTGATGCATCTATAGATACATAGATACATATACATATATGGGCGTGATGGATTCCGTTTTTATTGAATTTTCTTAAGATTTTTTTCAATAGATTTGTATTTCTGTCGGTACTTCCCCTGACAATGCCAATGACATTTTTAATTTTTTTTATTTTTTACATAGCTCGACCCAGAGTATCGGATAAAGAACCGAAAGCTTATGGAGGGATGCAGCCTCCATTGCTTGGAAGCCAATCGTCTATCGACTTCAGCTCGGATACGGAATCTGACGATTTATTTATAGACCGAGATGAACCAGAGTTGATGCAGTCCGATGACTCTTTAGCTTTGGAACTAACGACAGGTGATAGAAGAGCTCCGTCTGGTAGGTTGGCGAGCAGCAAACCTCAAGATAGTGATGATGATTTTTAATTTTAGATCCTATCATAAAACAATTCATGAATTGAATACCTATTTTTTTTTTCAAAAATATTAGATTTTACTGTTCTGGATCAGATAAATGTTTTCAATGTACTGAAAAAATTCTCTTTTTCACCGTTTTAGTTCGTTAGCAAAAAAATTTATTTTAAATATTTAATGGATGAAAAATAAGTCAATGCATGATTTTTCATTGTATCTCCAAGAGCATAATTTTCTAACGCCCGGTTTCACAATGTCAAGTTATCCTGAAGTTAACAAATAACCCTTGGTTACCTCAAAACAATTGTTTCACATTGTTCAGTAAAGGGTTCAAGTTATGGTTAACTCTCAGAATATTTAACCACCAGAAAATCTAGTGGTAATAATAATAACCTGGAGATTCTAACCTAACAATTAAAGCTATTGCTGTATCTGTCACGTATCTGTCACAAAACGTGGTATCTGTTAGCATATTTAGCATATTTTTTTGAGTGGAAAATGAACGATTATGAGGTAAATGCATATAGTAGTGATGAGGAACCAAGAAGACCAAAAATGATAAGGCCTAGATCCGATTATTTTGAGGAATTCGACAATTACGATTTTTTCTGTAAATTTAGTTTGTCCAAGAGAACTGTAGAAAGGCTCTCAGAAGAAATCTTCCAGGTCACCGCATTGGTTTCTTTAGATTCTATTATGTTCTTATATTTACTCACTAAAGAAACCAATAGATGCTCCTCTTCTTTAGAAAAGTTGGAATATCTCTTACTTATTTGTGTTTCCATAATTAAATTTGAAGCACTATTTTATTCAAAAATTTGTCGTCACTTAGACATAAAATAAACATAACCACACAACTTTTTTGTTTCAATTGACATGAAACATGAAAAATTGAAAATCAGTGTTGGATTTCATACCAACGCAACAAAAATTAATGAACAGTCATGGTTACCTGACCTGCAGATGAATAATGATTGTGAAACATGTCCCTGGTTAAAGTGAGGGTTAAAGTTTCGGTCAAGGTTATTTGACCCTAGGAGTTAACCACCGATTGTGAAACTGGCTGTAACTGGTTAACGTTGTACCTAGTCACTGAAATGTCATATTTTTATGGTTTTGGCTCAATAAATTGATATAATTATTCGAATATTTTATCGGACAAACAATGGAGACACTAATAGAATGTATAGGTTGCTTGGTAACTTTCGACCAATCAGAGTGTCGCATTTTTGGCGAATTGTCACCATAGAGATGCAAATAGAGGCAACTAGCCAGATTCGAACCCGTCAATAAATAAAAGAGAGATAGAAAGTATGAGGTTTATGCTGTCTTTCTCGAACAGCTCTTTCTCTCTTACTGTAGTTCAGACGGACATTCCCACCTACAGAGCGCCCTATGGCTATATGTAGTATCTCTATGATTGTCACCCAGAAAATCCATTTAAAATTTCTCAGACAAAACCTTTGTACTTTAGGTACCTTGAATTGTCAAAGGCACTCTTATCGTGCGGGTCATACGATTCATCAAAGACATACTCACAGTTTTTTTTATTACGTTTAATTATAACTTCCAAATAAAGTCCGTAAGATAAATAAGACAGACTTATGCAATTTTGACGGGAAAAAGGATCACAAAACAGTCTAACCAATAGAAGTGAAAGTCCAATAGGATTACCTAGAATGAAAAAATGAGGTGTCAAACCCATCCACCTGAAGCGCTAGTTGCAATTGAGTTGTCGAAATAGGCAAGGCAGCTGAGGCCGAAAAACAGACTAAGGGAAGAAGAATTTCAGCGATCGCAGTGGATGGGTTCAGAACTATTTCATAACGCTTTTTTTAATAGAAGTTTGCTTTTGAATGGCTAATGCACGATTTCACTAACCATTTCCTAAAGTCAGGTAATACCTAATACGGATTTAGGAATTCCTAAATGCAATTTACATTTTACCACGAGCCAAGTAAGGCCTAAGAGTGATAATATTACATATTTCCTATCACTTTTTGATCAATCCTGAAAGGATTGTAGGAACAGCTTTGCGAGTGAGGCCCCTTTTTGTCCCAATAAAATTATTGTGGTTCAAAATATCTATTGCAAACTTTGTAGGATTTATGAATCTGTTCAGCGCCTAATTCCTTTAGTTTTGGATTGCGAATAAAGGCAACCCATTCATTCAACAACAAAGGGTCATGTTTGGGAAACCTATGTCATTTTGATGTAATGTCTGTACACCCAGGCACTTCACACCAACCATTATAAATATTATGAATTATCACACTTGATAAGACTTACAGTACCTAATTAAAACACAAATAACAGCAGCAAATGGCAAACTATGAAAGACAATGGTGACAACAACAAACTATATGACAGCTTTGATGAATTTCAAAATCTTTTCTTCTTTTCGTGCTAAAGGCCTTAGCTGCCAGGCCTGTTTCGACAACCCAATTGCAACTAGCGCTAGAGGAACTGAACAAGACCATCTTCTCCGCCTCCAGCAGCAATAGCAAAGCGCCCACGTTTAAGTCGTGGACATACTCCGGTGAAATCATCAGAGTGGTCTTCGATGACGACGGGACGCTAGAGTGGCTGAAAAAAACCACAAAGAACCTCAAGCCGTGGGAGGAGGCATCACTGACGGTCGTTAGTGTGGATAGGCTCCCTAAGCTGACCAAGGCCTCGCTCTGGATCCCGGAGGACGTCCACAAGACGACATCCGGTGAAAAAGAGGGTGCTTGGTCGGCTTAGGGCGCAGAACCCTGATCTGACGGTGGCAAGGTGGTGCACTTTCCATCATGAGGTAAAGGTGAACCCAGAAGGACACCTCTGCGTCTTCGGAATCGGAGACGACGATATGGCTGATGTCCTCAAGAAGAAGTCGATGAGGATGAGCTATGCGTTCACCTCATTGACTATCAGTGTAACGAGAAAGGAAGCAGGGGGTACCTCTGAAGACCCGAGGTTCTTGGTAGTCGAGCCACCTAAAGTGGATATTGACCACAAGGCCACCATGGGTCCCGAAAAAGACGTCGAAGCAGTCGATGACCTGACGGAGGAGGCACCTGAACACAGCGAGGTCGTCTCTCCCCTAGCGGAGGAGCAGATGGACCTCTAAAGCAAATCCAATTCCATGCAACCTACTCATGGGCAAGGACGTTGGAAAAAAGGTAAATATTATACAATGCAACCTCCAACACAAAAAGGCGGCAACGGCAACACTATGTCGCCACCTTGATGTATTGGAGGATGCAATAGCTTTGATCCAGGAGCCCTGGATAATAAAGACCAAAATTACTGGTTTCAGTAGCCTAACGGGTCAAATTTTTAGCCTACCAAGCAATCGGCAACCTAGGACAGCTGTTTACGTCCCAAGGAAATACAGAGCCTCTCCGATGGCACAATTCTGCACCTCAGACCTTACTGCGGTTAAAGTGGAATGTCCAGATGGAAGAGGCAAATATACGGCGTTGGTACTCGCATCGGTGTACTTACCTTCAGATGCATCCACCCTACCACCGACTAAAGAGTTGGAGGTACTAGTGGATCACTCCCTCAAACCAGAGATTCGTTGCGACTCAAACTCACACCACTTGAGCTGGGGCAGCAAGGATATCAACGCTCGAGGTAAGTCTCTTTATGAACATATAATTAAGAAAGATCTGACAATCTTAAGAGGCACGGAGCCGACTGGCAAGTGTCGGATCATATTTCTATGTCAAACCATCGCTGGCTGACCTATACGGTAAGCCAGGATCTCAGGACCACTGTAAAATCCCGTGACCCGATGAGGACGCATATAGCTCTCTACAATCGACTCTTAAAAGGTGCTCTGCGGGAAACAGAGGTCCTGACTCCTAGCAATAATGAGGAACTGGATCTGGAACAGTATCTATCCAAAACAAAATAGACATTGCCTATAAGGAATCCTGTCCGATGAGGATGGTTCAGACAGGTGACACGACCAATACCTGGTGGTGCCCTGAACTGGAACACCTCAGAAAGACAGCGAGAACGACCTTTAACAAGGCAAAACGAACAAAACTCAAAGAGGACTGGAGAATATATAAAGCCAACCTCAGAGTTCAGAAAAGTCTGCAGAGAAAAGCAAAGAGAAGCCTGGAGAGCCCATTGTGAGGCAGTCGAAGACTTCCCACAAATTTCTAGGCTACAGAAGGCACTCTCAAACGACCACCATAAGAGTATCGGCATCCTGACAAAGGTAAATGGCGACAAGGCCGCCAACCTCCAAGAGAGCGCTGAGATTCTTATGGAAACTCACTTCCAGATTCTGGAACGTCAAACTGGACGGAAGTACCAACAACACCCTCACAATATGACTGGCAATCTGCTAGTGCAGTAATTGATGAGGACAAGATAAGGTGGTCCATATCGGGCTTTTCCCCCTTCAAGTCACCAGGACCTGACGGAATAAGACCAGCCCTACTTCAATGAGGAATTGATATTCTTATGCCGCACTTGGTTAGAATTTTCAGAGCCTCTTTAGCTCGGGGGTATATTCCCAGTCGAGTGGTGTTTATACCCAAACCAGGTAGTACTAACCAGAAGAGGAATTTCTGGCAAAAACATAACAATCTGCACTGATAGTAGACAAGCCCTATTAGCCTTGAACAGACAACGTGTTATATCGAGGCTATTACTAGAGTGCCACCAAGATTTAGCTGACGCCTCGGCAGATAACAATATTATCCTGAGGTGGGTTAAAGGAAATCGCATTGCTGATTCTTTAGCCAGGGAAGCCGCTGGACTAAAAATTCTAGGACCCAAGTGACACCTACTTCGACAATTGCGGAACTAGCCAAACGTTACACCCATGCTCAATCCCCTAAGAGATGGATTGGAATCAAAGGATGCAGTCTTGCCAGGATCACCCTGGGAACACCGAAGAAATATTTGGCGATGACCAGGAAAAACTTACGTTTAACAGTAGGATTTCTGACTGGTCACTGTCAACTAAGGAAACACTTCCATACTATGGGGCTAGTGGACACACCTCTATGCAGGATGTGTAAACAGGAAGATGAAACTGTCAGGCATGTCTTATGCGAGTGTCCGGAGTTATCGTCAATAAGAGTGTGAGTCTTGGCCTACACCTGACGATATAAAGGAGATATCTCCTAGTGACCTGTCCACCTTCCTGAGAAGGACAGGATGGACAATGACCTAGGAGGACAACTCCTCGGGAGGATGTACAATGGGTCACATGTGGCCTAAGTGCTGTGAGCCTTCACACTCACCATCCCTACTCTACAGATACAGATGAAGCTGTTTCTAATTACTTCCACTTTATTGAAAATTCTAAATCATTTTCGACAAAGGAAACTGGTAAATAAACAACACATAATTAGAAATATCTTTTATTTACTGAACGGCCAAATGAGCAGTCTTTATGAAAATTAAATGAAAATAGAATGCTTGTCTTAAAATCTCTCGTGTCATTACTCGAGGGTCGATCTTCTACAAAAAAAACATCACCTTTCCACTTTCCTCATTTTCGAGCTACTTTTTGTTAAATCCTCATAGTTTGACATAAAAACATACATTTAAATAAATCTCAATGGCATACGTTAGAAAAATGTATATATTGTGAACGTAACCCATAAACTTTCAAACAAAACTTAAGGTGCGATTGACGGAACATTGTCAATGTATCCAGAATAAAAAAATAAAGTAATGTCTTTGAGGTCGTGTAACTCTTACAAATATATAAAACTCGATATTTCATCCATCTTCAATGATTTTTTTCAGGATTCCACTTCCATGGGGAAAATCTTCATTTTTAGATTTCAAGTGTATTTATTTTGTATTGTTTGGGAAGTTTAATTTAGAAAATGGACAATTTGAACGCTAGAGGTGTAAAGATTATGTTACAGATCCAATTAAATTTTCCTTTAAAACAGGAAAATTAAACCAATTCAAAGTCCAGGAGTATTTTTTCTACTTTAGATAGTAAAATCCGTTTAAATTGGCATGATGACAATAATCAATCAAAAAAAGAATGTTTGATAGTGATTTCAATTGAAAGAAACAAAGAAATAAGTTTACTTATCAAATTTGACAAGACACTTTTACTAACAATCTAATAATGACCACTTTCAGAAAATTCAGTTAATAAAAATACGTTTCCATCGATATTATTATCGTCAAAAACTTATTTATCAGTAACAGGGAGATTTTTCCAGTCTTTTAGACTCTCGCCTTCATTCAATTTCTTGATGGAAAGTACAAACGTATCCTAATGTAAGCTACAATGACTACTCTGACATTTTAGAACGCTATCATCTGTTTTGTTTCACGATCCAAACTAATTAGGTGTCACTGTTACAATTTTCACAATATACCAAAAAAAAATATTGGGACACCAAGTACATATACATAATGGCAACACTAAAAACAACGTCGACATTCTCAATTTTTTCTACGGCTATCAACGAAATGCTTTGTAAAAAAATCACTATGAACTTTCGCGCATACCATTACTAATGTGTCAGCTGTCGTTTGTCAATATCTACTACATCCGTCAAATAGCACAGTTTTAGCAGACAAAAAGTATAATTTTTACACGGAAATAACCGAGAATGTCGCAACAAATTTTGTACAATCGTATATTTAATTTGTTTTGTACAAAAAGGTATCTTCATTAACGCAAAAAATAATAATACAATAATTTATGTAGTTAAGGGGATTACATTTTTTTAAATGGTTGCAAATGAAGATACCTCGTAAAATAACAGGTGTTGCTCGCACAAAAATCCAATGAAAATATTAATTAAATAAATGCCTCTTTATATTATTTTTTTCAAGCATTGAGTATATACTAATTTCATGCATTAAAATACTTAAGAATATTTAACATTGTTTTATTCTCTTTTTACCTTTTTTCCCTACAAATAGTGCAAAAAGAATGGATCCAAGTTTTTTCAATTTTTTTCCTTAATAAATAACATATTTTTCCAAAAAATATCAATTTTATCTCGGGAATACTAAAAAAGCTGCAAAATGAATGAGATTTCGTCGCAATTAGTGAAAGCGTCAACAAACTAACCCAAAATATTTCTGTTTAAAATTAGAACGTATCAAATGCGACTACCACATCTTTATTTATTGAAAACAAATCTGAGGTTTTTGCTCAAGAAATAAAAAAAACTTTGGTTCAACCCTGTATATTCGCGAGAATTTCAACGAAAACAAGTAGTATTAATGTTCTAAAATATCAATTATGATAATTATTATGATAAAAATTGATAACTGTAAGAGTTTTGTGATGAAACATTTTTCGATTGATTTTATAAGAAACTTAAAAAAAATTAATATATATAGTGTTTCCTAGAATATACGAAAGTAAAAATCAGTTTGCGAGTTCAAATTTCATCCCAAAAGATTATTATTCATCTTCAAATTTTTTTGAGACGCACTGTATATCCCATATTTTGAAATTTGTAGAAATATCTTTTAATATAATCTTCCAAATTAGACAGAAAACGCGAATGTTGGAAAATTTACATATTGTTAAATATCCATTGGTGTTGAGTATCGATCAAAAAGGGATTAAAAGACAATTTGACAGATAAAAACAGTTTAGTAGTAGTTATTTTTGGGACACTCGTATATTTTTTCCAAATTCCCGTAAATTTATCAATCGATATATATGGGCACGGTAGATCCGATTCCATCTAAAAAGGCCATGTTGGGAAATTTACAAAATTTGACGGTCTCATATTTTTTTGGAAAATTCTCGAAACCATTTAATGGTGTCCAGAAACCAACAGAAAGTGAATTAGAAGCCCCAATTTCGCAGTTAGGAAACAATATAGATTGAAATTCTGCCATTTTTCAAGGAGTTTTGAAACTAAAAATGGAACTAGAATACTTTATTTTGGGGATAACGAGAGGCTAACTGTAGAAAGAGAGAAGAGTTTAGATTATATTTGTAATTTGCATTATGAAACACACTAAATAGTGTTAAAAAACAAAGAAGGGGAAGGACAATTAATTATTTGACATTTTTTCAAGAATGGAAGAAAATGATTGAAGAAGGTATACAGTATAGCAACATCGATTACCGACCAACTGATACAGATCAGTGTCAGAAAATAAGAAAAAGAAAACAATAAAATTTTTTTCGGCAGGACGGGTATTAGATCCACGGACCTCTGTGTTATGGGACCAGCCCATGCGCTACGCTGATTGCATACAGTCTTAGCGAACAAAAGGTTAAACGATGTATGTACGCATCTGAATTTCTAAAAAAAACAATTATGCAAATTCAGGCACCTCCAAGCTAACGGAAATAAAAAATATTAATAGATCCATTCACAAACGAATAAAAATTGCTAAAGGATTTTTACGATAAAAAGACGATGATGTCATTTTTAGTAACTTTCCTGCTCATCAGAATAAATATTAATTCACCAACCGTAAATACAATTTATCTCTAACAGCCAGGGCAATTTACAGCTAACGGGTTGGCAAAACTTCAAGACGTTGTCAGATCAACTGGTAAAATTCCCCAGTTTTTTGGTGCTTTTTAATTCATTGCTTCTTCAAGATTGAAAAAACAGTTATTTTCATAACTAATTATTTAGACAAATATGCAGTGTGTAGTTAATAGAATGCCGAAGCATAAACAGTAAATGTAAAGATATCGTAACATCTTTGTAACAAAGATGTTACGATATCTTTGAATAGGCGGATAAGGTTGGCATAATGATATATTTATCATTTTTGTTGTTGGTTATAAATATATATCTAGATATTGTGAATTTCAATTATTTCATATTTTCTCCATGCCCTAAATTAAATATTACTTTAAAAACTGCTGTTTTTTCATAATATTATCTAGGGTGTTCAATTCTTAATTTTTTTTATTTTGCCCCAAATACATATTGGAAAATTTTAAAATGAGTTGGC
>CAJUYI010000400.1:66372-85719 GCA_910591695.1 Galerucella pusilla
CCCCCCCCAAAAATTTCCTTTCGGTTCGTCCCTGTCTTTGTTAAGCTATTTTGAACGAGAATGCCGAAATGGGGCCCGCTTAAGGCTGTAAGAGACGTAAGTAATAGTCTTTGCTATTTGTATTCATTTTTATTATTGGTACATATTTAAATTCAAATGATTGAATGTTTTTATTGTTTAAGTAAAGAAAAAACTACAGCTTGGAAACATCACAATATTTTGTTTTGCAACGCCATCGTCTTTTTATCGTAAATAAACTATAACTAGCAGAAAGAAATACTCCACAGGGCACAACTGATGAGAAGTGAGTTGGCATTAGAGGGATGACCGTTCGAAGAGATTTGTCATCATTCAGACTGTGAGAAGTAATTACTCGTAGATCTATATTGCAAGGTAACGCAATTTGGAGCAAGTTGAATAACTTTTAAAAAAATAGAATATATAGAAAAACCGTAAGAGACCTTTTTGTAGAGCGTTAAATTTTCTAAAATAACCTGTTTTGATCATTTTAAAATATAATATCTAACTCGAGTTCCAAAATTCCAAAATTAAAAATTTATGATGCAGTCCTTTTTAATATTAGTATCGAAAATTAGGAAAAAAATATTATCGATTTATTTGACCTCGGTTATTTCACCAAATTTTATCAATATTTCAAGACGGCAATACGAATTTATCAAAAAAGTCTCATGATAGAAAGTTTTAGACATTAAGTATAGTTTGAAGATGGGTTAGAAGATACAATTCAACCATAAAACCTACCTCACTTATTTGTAGCGATCAAATCTGAAATATTAAAAAGAAATCAGAAGTGTTGTTATGGTTTAAGGAATAATTTGTCAAGTTTTTAAAAGAAAAATTCCAGTAATATTAAGCGTAAACGAACAAATTCATGATTCACTCCCATATACAAAATATATTGGTGAAAAAAATAATTTAGATACGTTTCTTTTTGCTTCTTTGTACAAAAAAAATTAACTTAGACATGAATGAAAAAAAAATCATTTGCGATCGGCGTCTGATCATTCATTTAAAAAGTCTTTATAACGATCCAAAAACAAAACGGGGTCTACAAGGATTAAATAAAATCCAAAACAAATTGTCGATAATTAAACATACTTCTTGCAAATTTATTAAATCGTTATCGAAAAAAAAAAATAATAAAATAAATTTGGGCCAACATAATTTCTTTAAAAAAAATATACAAAGGGGTGGTTATAATAAAAGTTAACGCGCCACTTTATCGCAATATTCTATATATGATATTTTGTTTTACAAATACAATAATTATTTATAACTAAGCTTCCTTTTTTGTATTTTTTTTTGTTGTTGTATGATATATTGCAGTTTTTATACGAAGTGAAAAAAAAATTCGGTATTAATAAGGATATTTAAAGGAAATAGTCTGGAGTTCGGCGCGTAACGTGCGGTTCGCCGCGTCTCGGTGCCGGATCGAATTGTAAGCTGAAAAAAATAAAAATACGTCAAACAAAAATTTACTCCATATAACGATAATTTACTTACAATGAATATTTAAGAGCATCATCTAATTCCATAATGGCCGCTTGATTGCCGCACCTGTAGCAATAATTGGGTGCACTGAAGATGGTAACGACGTTTCGGTCGTGACACCAATTGTAACCTTCCATAACGAGTTGATGGGCTCTCGATACTAAGGTCAGACCGTTGCTGTGATTGAAACTTTCCGATATATCCTGTCCGAATGTGTAACCAGCACCACGTGGTGAGATGCCCCAACCTCCGCGATCATCCGGATCCGACCATAGGAGGTCGCACATTGGTCCTTCGTGTGGTACCTACACAATAATGGGAGATTTTCTTTATAAATTCCAAAAACAGAAATAATTTTTAATAGGTATAAAATATTATATTTTCTGGTAAAATAAATGTAATTCAAGAGCAAATAAGAAGTTTCTAGTTAATTTAGGGGCCTATTCTGTAACTCTTCCTCTAAAATTTAGAGGCCGTTAGAAATGTAACCGGCGCTAAAATCAAATCGGTATTCACTAACCACATTTCCCTTGAAATTTTAAAGGATTCCTTTAAAATAGCTTGTTAAGACTATTATTTTTAAAGGGATGTTAAAGTGTGCCTTTAAATGATAACGGTAACAAGAATGGCGTATGTAGATGTTTCTGGTGAAGCCTTGATTGAAGAATTAATTGCAAACCACAAGAAGTAAGAAACATTGTTAGGTTATATTTGAAATAATTTAAATTAACAATCTATATACAGTGATGGGCAAATGTGTGGAACCAAGTAAATATCTCTGGAATTATTAGAGACATCAACATGACATTTGGAAGGTGGATACTACAGTAGATTGCCTATTTGTTTTCATATTTTTTAACAATTTTGAACTTCCGGTTTTACCGGAAGTAATGTCAATTTTTAAATTTGCAATGGAACACCCTGTATATTATTTTTGTTTCTGATGAAACATTTTATTACGAATACAAAAATATCGGCTTCGATTTTTTTTTATTGCAATACCTACCTACATTTCATCACAGATGGATTGGAAGAAGGGGTACTTATGAATGGCCTGCACGAAGTCCCGACCTTAATCCACTAGACTATTTTCTGTGGGATTATTTAATGCCTAAGATTTATGTTGATAGACCAAATAATTTGCAAGAATTAGCTGCAACAATAACTCAAGAGATCCAGAGAATTCCACCAAAAGTAATAGCTAATGTTACTAGAGAATTTACAAACCAACTTGCCTATTGTCAAGAAGTAAACGGTGCTCAGTTTGAACATCTAATACATTAATTTTAGTTTAGTTAAGTTTCAATGTTTTGAAAATCACTCAGTTTCAGTTAATAATTATGATTATTTCTTTAATGGATATTAAATTTTTCCTTTCCTCAGTTACTTTTTTGTTAATATGTCGGTAGGTATTGATATAAAAAATATCGAACCCTATTTTTTGTATTCGTAATAAAATGTCTCATCAGAAACTAGAATAATATACAGGGTGTTCCATTGCAAATTTTAAAATCGACATTACTACTACTGTAGTATCCACCTTCCAAATTTCATTTTGACATCTTCAATCATTCCAGAGATATTTACTTGGTTCCACACATTTGCCCATCACTGTATATATTATTCTTGGGCATAATTTAGATTACACCAAAAAAGTATTAGGGACTTGAGTGATTCCTTTCAAATACCTTAATTTATTTAAAAGTGTTTCCCTTTTCCAAGGAAGAAAACTTTATTGTTTTTCAGTCGTTCTCGGCGCCCGTGACATTTTTTATACCATTATAACCATAATACGGAGTGTTTTCAAATGAAACTTACAACGTTTGCATGTAGATACCTCTCGTAAAATTGGACAAAGTGATAAGGATTAAGGGGTCTATACTATTTACTTTTTGATATACTGGGTGCTGTAGTTATAAAAATTTAAATGTTTTCATTTGATAACTTTAAAATGGATGAATAAATTGATTTGACATTTGGCATGTGGTTTTCAAATGCAAAAGGGCATATTTTGAAGGAAAACATGTTTCAATTATTGATCCAGTGGTGTATATTTGGAAGAATATATTATTTTTCCCCCCGCCACTGGCATTTGAAGCTATTTTTATTTTATTGTGTATTCCTCAATGGTTTCCACGTGAAAAACGCATTACCTTCACATATCAAAAAAATTTTTGTTTTCAAAATATTTAATGTTTTTGTGGAGTCTGTAAGATCACTTTTTACCAATGAAATTGAAAAAATATTTTTCATGTACTTATTTTTTTTAATAACTAGTAACTACCAAACTGCTAATGGTTAGTGGTTAGAATGTGTAACAGGAAATAATTTGCATCTAAAACGTTGGGAGGAGATTGTTGAATATACTTTCCCAAACTTGAGATTTTATTCACAAAATTGATGACAATAAAAAATAAGATAATTTTTCACTAAGCAGCCAACACATTACAAGAGATGGGATGTTATGCAAACGTTTTAAGTGTCATTTGAAAATACCCTGTATAACTTATTGCATGCAAAAAACCAAAAACAGTTTATGTGGAGTGATTTGTGATTTACCATCAAATAAATATTATGTTTTTCGAATATCCTCAATAACTTTCCCTTCTTTTTTATTAAAGATTAGCTATTAAACGACAAAAACGCTGTTACCAGAAACTCTACTCGAAATTTTAAAGGAACCCTTAAAAATATATAATTTTTAAGGTCCTCTAAAATGTATACTTGCAGAATAGTATTTCAACAACAAATTTTTAAAGGTCCGTTAAAGACTTATTTTTAATAGGCGTCTAAATTTTAAAGGATTAGTTACATAATAGACCCCTTAGGAAGTTGTTTTTTGGTGGATTTAGCGGAAAAGTGGTTCTTTATTTGAATTCTGAGAAAAAAATGGGTTTTCTAGAAAATTCATGGTTTTTATAGTGAATTCAGTGAAAAACTTTTTTTATAACAGTAAATTCATGATAAAAAATGGTTTTTATATTGAAGACCAGAGAAAATCATCCGTTTTTAATGAATTTAGTAGAAAAAAGGAGGTTTTTATAATGAATTCAATGTTAGATTGTTTTTCTACAGAGGAAAATCAGGGGTGTTTTATTAACTCAGTTGAAAAAATGGTAATGGTAGTGATTTAGCATTTTGAAGTCAATTCGTCAATTCTTAAAAAAAACCGGCTTGTTTTCAAACACATCAAAAAACTTCAATCAACTATTCATATTTAACATACAATAACAAAAAATTTTATATAATTAATTTGTACCATTGTTAAAATGAAATTAACAAAAATGACATAAATATGAATTAATTACTTTTGATATTTTGTTGTGTCAGTTCAGTGACATTATAAATATTCCAAATCCTACTTTCAACATTAAATTATTGCTAATTGATGGAAGAGAACAGAAACATAATAGAGAAATAGTTAAAAGATGATATCGATCTAAAAGGTATAATGACAATTAAAAAAACATTAAGAGTAATGTTGAACTGCAAACAACAAATTTCATCATTGTATACTTTGTATAATTAGACATCATATTATATTCCCTCTATCATCAAAATTTATAAAAAAAATTAATAAAACATGATATGTCATAACTCACTAGAAATTTTGCCCAACCCGTAGTTCCACCCAAAGAGACTACAAACTAGAAACCACCTACATAAAATAGCTTAGGTTCACTATACATCTTATTATAAACTTCACTAATACTTTTTTTGTATTTTCCCACACAAACACAGCGAATAATTGAAAATAATTACATAAGCATACCTAACGATTTTTATCTTAAATTATAATTAAATGTAGTGCAGAAGATTATAGAATGCTTCAATCTGATTTAAACAGGCTGGTTGAGTGGTGCGATTTGAATGGCAATAAGTGTTTTTGCATATATTTTCCAGGAGTAGGAAAATTTATGATTCCATTATATCATGGGTATCAGTAATCAAGTATCGGGTAATATATTGATTATACTGATTGATTATATTGTATCAAAAGCACTGAAATTTCTGGGTTTTGTCAAAAGATTTACCAGAGATTTTGATATTTATTTTTAATCTTTTTTATTTTAAAAATGTTAAAGTGTAGTACTGTTAAAATTTTAATTATTGTAAATGAATCGGTAATACCTGTTAATAAATAAATACCTAATCATTTTTGTCAAGCACTGTGAATCATTTCATGTTTTGTTTGAAATTAATCATTGGGGGGAGAAATATTAAAAGATAAGATTATCTTTCTCAATCCTGGACGTCACACTTTGATTACAAATTGATGTGATTTAATTATACAGTAATTGGATAAATTCTCAAAAAATTAAAACTATCATAAAATAAATATTAGGTGTTTTCCTTAATGTAAATATTTTCATTTAGGTAATGCACATAAACCTAATGGATAATTATAAATTCATAGAATATTTTGATAAATAATAGACATACCTCTTGTAAGCGGTCTAATGCTCTAATGTGGTCCAAAGTATCAATGCTAGGACTTAAACCGCCATGTAAACAGAAAATTTGACTATCAACAAGTGCAGTTAATGGTAAATAATCAAACAAATCAGTGAAAAACTTCCAAACATTTGCATTGCCGTACTTCCTCAAGCATTCATCATAGAAACCATATACTTGTGTAATTTGCCTTGATTCATGGTTACCTCTTAAAATAGTAATTCTTTCTTTGTACCTGTAAACAAATTGAGTTTTATTACTGAGAAAAGTCATTCATTAGTTTGCTTATGAAAATAGAAAAAAACATACCTGACTTTCAATGCTACCAATAAAGTGACAGTCTCAACGGAATAGTACCCACGATCAACATAATCACCCATGAATAGGTAATTTGTATCTGGACTCCTACCCCCTATCCTAAATAATTCCATCAAATCATGGAATTGTCCATGAACATCCCCACAAACTGTTACGGGACATTTTACTTCTTGTACATTTGATTCTTTAGATAATATTTCTTTAGCCTGAAATCAATAAACATTAATGTAATTAAAATAGAAGCAATTGTAACCAAAAACTTCTAATTTCATTTTGCATAATTTATATAAAGCTAACAAATATTGAAAATGTTGGCTTTGAGGCTTTATTGATTTTGTTTTTTTTTACAATCTTCCTACAATCTGCTACACATAGGTAACTTAAATATGTATTACAATTTCATGCTTCAATTCTTTCAAATTTAAATAGGTTCTTTGTTAAAATACAGAATAAATATTATAGGCAGTTTTACTGTTTTAAAAATCATTTACAAGATATTTTTAAATATAAATGCAACTTACTGATACCCTTTATTTATATTATTCTTATAACTTAGATTATTTAAGCAATGTTAATTACGGTTTTTGATAAAAGTGAAGATTAATATTGTTTTATTCTTTCAATTCCCAAGAATCTAATGAAAAGAATAACATACATGAAAAGGATACATAAACGGTAGGAAGAGTAAGTAAGTTGTTTGACACTACAATTACAAATAAACAAACTCATGTTTTGAAGAGCTAACAGTAAAATTACAATAAAGAATAAAGAAGGAAACAGAACAGTGTTGACCAATAGAAATAAGTCTAAATGATTTTGCTTTACCAGAAGGTACCAAAATATTAAAACAACACCGTAGTTTGAGAAGGTTCTATTAAATAAATGTAGAAAGTATAAATATAGAAGTGGTCTTTATTCCAATGATACCTTCAATTTTTCTTAGGCCGTGTTCACAGGTCAAAGGTAGTCATTTTCACCCATTATCTGATGTATATTAATGATCATAATTAAATTTATATGCTCTATAAACTGGATAATGAGATAATCTAAATAGTGAGTTTAAAAGCCTAATTATTATTAGAATACATCTGACAAATTTAAATTCAGTGTTTACACCTATTTAGTTAGAATAAAACATAATGAGTTAGTTGATTCGAATAATCATTTAACCATGGTATTTCAATAATTTATGAAAAATTTTGAGTATTGATGAGTAATCCAAAATCTTGTCCAACAATTTCTATAAAAATCTTTTCTTGAAACAAACACAAATTATAATAACATTAGATGCCGGATGAAAATTGATCTAAAAATAATCTATAATCTAAAATTATGGAACTCGAGAGACGGAACTAGGTTGTGTACTATAGATAATTACCTAGATGAGTAATATAATAGGAAATGAAGAAACTAATTGCTTTATAAAAAATAATGTATGGTTTTAGTATGACTTACCTTATCACATAGTGTTTTAACTTGATTTTCGGTTAATTGCTTGCAGTCATTTAACTGTTCTATCCACTGATCCAGTTCTTTACACGAAGCTTTATCGTCCATTATTACTAAGTTTTTTATCTTTGAAATAAAACAATTATATTACTAACAAGTAAATGCACAAAATTGACACTAAACTAGTTATTTATATATATCCTTAATTTTATCATTTGAAAATCTTTTTCTAATCACCAATACAACAGACCAAAATGGCGATATCTTCAACATAGAAGATCATGGAACCTTTAAAACGCCAGAAAATTGATGCCATGGAGGGGGAGACATGTGATGGGGCGCTAAATTCAAATTGTGAAATAATTTTTATTAATTTACCTTGCTTTTTTCTGATTTTTCGATGGATTCTACTGAACTACCCAATTTTTGAGATGGCATTTTCACGGATTTATGTAAAGCTGTGGCTTTCATTATTAGTGCGATTCTGTTTGTCCGCTTTTCAAATAATTGGAATTTTGACAGATGATATAATACAAAATTAAATGCATTTTTAAATTTCAAGTGATTTTTTAGCAAAACTTTTTAACTGTTATAATAACCAGTTGAAATGCTTCTCTCAAATTCGTTATTACACCGTCGTCATTTATTAGATATCAAAAATAAGATCATAATTATTTTCGAATGTGATTAAAGGTGGATTCATGCAAGCAGAAATTAAAACTAAGATTAATTTAAAACTAAAACTAAGAAGATAAAACTATGTTATTTTTCAATTTAAATCTCAATTTCTTAGTTTCTTGCATGAACATCTACGTACATGCTCATGCAAGAAACTAAGAAATTGAGATTTAAATTGAAAAATAACATGGTTTTATCTTCTTAGTTTTAGTTTTAAATTAATCTTAGTTTTAATTTCTTCTTGCATGAATCCACCTTTAGTCTGTTTTTAGCCACTTTTTTTTTTAATTTTATCTTATAGATTGGGTCATATAATATAAGAACTAAATTGTGAGTATTCTACCATAGAGAAATATAATATAATTATTCTACCTTCAATGTATAATCATTAGAAAGCGTACTATGCGTATATAAAATACTGTGTACGATTCTACGATCTGTAACTATTTGCATTGTCTATATTAGACAATGCTATTATTTGTAAGTTTAGCATCTAAACCATAGAACTGTATAAGGATATACCACAGACATACCACATTGTTTTTTATATGTCTGTGCTCTAGTACAAAAAATTATACCTATGCTAGAAAGTAGGGTTAGTGGTTAGTGGCTAGTGAACATAGTTAAAATTAAAAAAATAGTAAAAATTGCAAGAGTAATAACAGTAATAATAAAATATGAGGTGGGTTCATTGGTTATTTATGAATAAATAATTTGTAATTACTTGTAAATAATATGAATGCTGATAACTATTGTGTAACAAATTTTTAATATATATTGTAGTTTTTAAATACTATTAATATTGATATAAATACTTATCAGATTGAATACATGATTAACATTATCAAATATACAAATATTTAATTATAACCTTTAATTTTTTAAAACTACATTAGAACTTTACAATGTATAAGATTACATAAAGTTATTTCTGTATTTTTAAAAGTTATTTCATTTTGATTTATTTCTAACATTCACTTTTATTATAAATGATGACATCATTATCCACTAGTAAAGTGTGAAGGTCTTTTATATAATATATCATGAATTTTTGTCTATATTACCACCTGATAAAAATAGTTAAGAATTGTTAATATTTTTATATAAAATGATAATTTTTTTGCAATTTATATATTTAGAAAAATAATTGATATACATACATTTTAAGTCTTGTTACCAATTAAATGGGTAAAAAATATTGAGAAAATTCCTTTCAAATTTCAGTGCTGTTACGAAATCTTTAACAGTAGTTCTAGGACTCACTGCATTAGGTGTCTCTGGTTATGTTCTGTATCTCCTCTTCAACAAGGATGAAGATGAAGACGACTATACAGACACATTTGCCAAGGCATCTAAATACAAAACACATGAAATTAAAGTCCCAAAAGATATGGTGCGCTCATTGATAGGAAGAAATGGTAGAACCATCAAACAAATTCAAGAACAGACCAGTACAAAAATTAATTTTAGAGACATTGATGGTTGTGATGATAAGATATGTTTAATAAGAGGATCGGTAGAAGCATGTTATATTGCTGAAAATTTAATACAGGTAAGAAATAGTGATATGGAAAAGTATCAATAATTAAAATGTGAAATGTTGTCAACATTTCCATACTTTTTCAGGAATTCATTATGAATCAACCCATTTTAGAAAGTGAAGATATATGGGTTCCATTAATATCTGTAGGTAAAGTTATTGGAAGGAATGGGGATAAAATATCTGAATTAAGGAGTTTATCAGGTGCAAAAATCACTGTTAATGATGATGATAGAGTTCTTAACTCAAAACGCATTACAATCAAAGGTTTGTTGTATATTGAATATCTTGTGTTGAAACTGGCTCAATTATCATTGGCTTTTGAATTACGGAACCACAAGCAGCAATTATTTTCCACACAAAAATTTTATTTTCTAGATGCACCATAAAAATTCAATAAAACTGTTTTCCACTACTTTAATAATTGAGACAAACTTTCAGTTTCATCCTTTTTGCCAGCTTCAGCATTGTATTTAGTATTTATTTTTGAAAAATTATAATATACAATCTAATAACTATTGTATCAGGTACCAAGGAACAAATAAATGTTGCCAAATCTCTAATTGAAGATGTAGTAGAAAAGGCTATGCAGCAACAACAACATTTGGAAGCATCTTTGGCAAAAAGGGAACCCAGATTACCTCCAAAATCTCCAGATGTGGCTGCCAAAACAGTAGAAAGTCCAAAAGTCGAACGAATGTCTCCATTACCAGGTGAATAAACTGGTATTTTGTTTATTAGTGAGTTGTATTTGTAAATAAATATTGTAGGACAACCTGAAGCTCCATTCGAAATCTACGTTTCTGCTATGGTAGATCCTTCCCGTTTCTGGGTGCAAATAGTTGGTCCAAAAGCAACCGAATTAGATTGTCTAGTGGAAGAAATGACCGAATATTACGGAAAACCCGAAAATAGAATTTTACATTTATTAGACGAAGTAAAAAAAGGTGATCTTGTAGCCTCAACATTCATGTACGATAATAAATGGTAAGTGAAAAAAATGTGTATCTAAATACATATATTAAACATATATTTTTGTAGGTATCGTGCTGAAGTGTTGAATATAATTGAATCAGATCCTCTACAAAAGCAAGCTGAACTATATTATGTAGATTATGGTGATACTGATATGGTACCTTGTAAAGATTTATATGAACTCAGAACAGATTTTCTGAGGTTACATTTTCAAGCAATTGAATGTTTTTTAGCCAGAGTCGGTAAGTTGTTAGCGTTTAGTTATTACAAATCATACAAATTCTGTTTTCAGAACCAAATGGTGAATCTTGGTCAGAAGAAGCAGTTGATCGTTTTGAAGAATGGACACATGTAGCTCAATGGAAAAAGCTTTCTGCGAAAATGAACGGATACAGTGTTCGGGAGAAAACGAGAGCGAAACGCGAAGGCTCTCCAGTTCCTGGAGTGGATTTATATGAAATAGAAGAACACGATATCGATATAGCCGAAGAATTGGTTAAATCTGGTTTGGCAGTCTTTAAAAAAGACACTAATCTGCTATCGAGTAGTAGAGCCACCAGCAACAGTAATATCAGTGTAGCTAGTAGTTCGTAGCTGAAGAATTCTAGTGTAGATACTTGAACGTTGTATACTAAATTTTGTTACGTGCGATGATTAGTCGTTTTAATGACTGTTGATGAACGGGAACTGTACAAATTGTGTGGGGATGAGTTAGAGCTTTGGCAACCAGCTGATTTTTCGGCTACCAGAATTAGGTAAATTGAATGTTTATTTTTTAAGAATATGAATAATAGTGTACATTTCATGTTAAAGTTTTAGTGATTCTCATTCTCTGCTCCGAATTTTGATCTTTTTTTATTTTAAACTGAAAAAAGAGGTTTACAATTTGAAATTTATGTTTTGGTATAACTTCTTTGTTCAGTGATTGAGGTATTATTATGTTTATGGCAAGTACAGAACAAGATAGGTTCCTACTATAACTATGATCAGGGATGTACTAGTATAGTCCCATCTTAATTTCGTTGGTATTACACCTTGGACTTTGAAGATGCACCAAGAAAACAAACAAAATGGAATATAAAATGTATGATAATTGAGGTATTGTTAGGTTTTTGGCAATTTTGTGAAAAGTCGAGAATATGAACTTTTTTTTGAGTACTTCTCATCTAAAGTGGTTGGTTATCACAAACATTTCTGTCATGGTACGTTTGAACTACTATCGCTAAGTTTTTCATCCATGAGAATCTTGTTACCAATTTCACTCCAAATGAAACATTTATTTTCTTTTCAACTGAAAAAGGAGGTTTACAATTTGAAATGTATGTTCGGGCATAACTTCTTTGTTCAGTGATTGAGGTATTATTAGGTTTATGGCAAGTACAGAACAAGATAGGTACCCACTATAATTATGATCAGGGATGTACTAGTATGGTCCCACCTTAATTTCGTTGGTATTACACCTTGGACTTTGAAGATGCACCAAGAAAACAAAATCAAATGAAAAATTCATAATAATTGAGGTATTGTTAGGTTTTTGGCACTTCTGTGTTAAAGTCGTGAATAGGACCTTTTTTCGAGTGCCTCTTCACATCTAAAGTGGTTGGTTATCACTTAATAAACATTTCTGTCTTCGTACGTTTGAACTACTAATGCTAAGTTTTGCATCCATGAGAATCTTGCTACCAATTTCACTCCAAATGAAATATTTATTTTCTTTTCAACTGGAATTCACTGAAAGTAGTTTTTTCTTTGGATTTTGTATCCATTTAAACCAAATTTTCGAAAATTACTTGCTACTATTGTATGCCCTTGGTTTGTAATCAAGAGGAACAACATGTCTCGTTTTAGCATTGTAGCATCACTGTCAGTGCAAGGTATTTGCTTATAATTTAGCTCCCAGTAGAAGTGGTTTCTTTATTGTCTTAATCCTTAAAAATATTGATTAAAAAGTTCATTAATATGGGTAAAATTTCCTCTAGATTCAATTTGTAGGTATTACAACGTTCTCTTTAAAAATAGCTTTTTCATAAATTTTCACTATCATTTTTATATTAACAACCAAATTCCAATTTTTTTCATACTAGTGATTGTATTTATTTTCCCTACACCTCTTATAAAATAAAAGTTGAAACCAGATACAGTTATTGACGAATAGAATAAATCAAACACTATTTACAAAAATATTAATTGGTTATTGTAAGAACATTTCTTGGTTTTCCTGCTTAAAAATAGCATGTTATAAATACATATGTAAGATAGGATGTTATCACAATATCTTGAAAATCAAAGAAAAATGTAAACATTGATTCTCATAAAAAATATACCATCAGTTTATTCAGAATGTTTAAATTTGTAAGGAGAGTCCATTCTAGATTGTAGACCACCTTGTATATATTTTTTGGGGGTGACATTCACTGAGACCTAAAAGATCTATTGTGCCCCCTGTAGACCACCTTATACCATATTTTAAAAAAAAAGTCCCTTTTTGTTATAATTATTTATAAGTTTAACAGTCAATGAGCTGCATATATTTTTATGCTATAGTAGATAATAATTTAAATTATACTTATTTGAAAACTTACATTTATATATGATGCTGCTGTGAAACTATTTCAAATAAATATTAAAAATGAAGTGCTTTGTTTGATATTCAAAAATGCGACTTAAGCTAGCTTTACATAGAATGTTATAGTTGTGTAAAATCAAGAGGTTTCTTTAAAAAAATTTGTACTTTTTACATAAATAATCCAATTTTCAATCAATTGGTTTTCTATATCTTAATTACTCTATAAAATTCCAAATTAACTATTATTACTAAAATCTAAAGTTTTTAGAGATGACATCTGAACCTCATCTATCTTTCTTAGACATGTTTCGAAAATCTTTTTATGAACTTCATCCACAGAGCCTGCAGCATCTACTTTCAACCAGTTGTCCTCTTCATTGCACAGTTTATTGTAGAGTGTTGAAACTTTAGTTTGAAACTGGGTATTTTCATATCTTTCATTCCCAAAACCTGGTCTGCCGCGCATGTCCTCTATGCTTAAAGTTAACAGAAGTACCAAATCTGGTTTAGGAAGGCCAATTTCTGGTTGCTGACACCAATCAAGACACATATCTGGAAAAAGTGATATTATGTAAATACTTTGTTTAAAATATAAGATTTAGTTTACTCACTTTTCTTTACAGCTGAAAACACCACGCCAGAATAAGAATATCTATCCACTATTAAGGTGACTCCACTGTATAATAATGATTTCATTTTTTCTACATTTTCCCAACGATTAGCAGAAAACAACAAATGTATAGCTTGATCATTAAGTTTGCATTCTTTATTTTTTAAATATTCATCTATTAATTTTCCTGTTAACGTGGAACGATCTGGGAAAGTAATCAGTTGCGATTTTATTTCCTTCTTTTCTAAAGCGTGAATCAACTTTTTACACTGAGTAGATTTCCCTGCCCTATCAACACCTTCAATTACTATTAAGGCACCTCTTTTTATTGAACTCATTGTTTATTAAATTTCCTTTTATGGAAAAATGTTGACTTGTCTTGCGATTAACTTCAATTTAGGGGTTAAGTTTAAACAAACATTTTCCCTCGTCTTGTCATTTCATTGTCATATGTCAACTAAGTCGAGCTTTAACGAGAAGATAGACAGAATAACAATCGAATCTCACCTACAAAGTCGTACTTATTTTTACGTTCACGAAAATTTGCCTAGACGCTAAATTTTTTGACTTTAAAGTGAAAACGCATGTTTAAATTATAAAAGATTTGATTCGTTAGCATTTGTAAATTAATATGAATCTTGGTTCTTATTGGCTGAACAAAACACCTACTGTCGAACTATTGGTCGATATCACCTAATAAATTTAAATTAGAATACGATGACCGTATTTTATTTACCATCTGTCAGTTACGTATTTTTTTGTATCCCTATTTGAAAGTTTTTTGTTTATGTGCAAAATGAAAACAATAGAAATTTGGTGAGTATTTATACTTTGTGTAATTTACAATAAAAGTAGGTAGGTATAATATTTTCCATTCAACAATCCTGTTATTTTATATTTAGAAAATGTATTCTTATAATATCTTATAATATACCTAATACACTATACTATCTTTAATCCCTTACTCAGCAAATGATAAAATCCGTAATATTCATAAACAATACTATTATTTTATACATTGTTTTTAAAAACAGAGTATATGGTATTTTGTGATACAGTAAATTAAACTTTGTATAGTTCCTTGATATAATAATCCAATACAACCAATTTTATTTTATTTTTCAGTTACCTAAATAATTATACTAATAAAAATATTTTCAATATCATGTGAAGCTAAGTAGGTTTGACTCCCATGAAATAGAAATATTGTGGGAAATATTTGCAAAATGTTAAATAAAAAAATATAGAACTTTAATAACGAATCTTCCAAAAACTAAAAAGAATGTGGTTGGAAATGAACAAGACATGGCAATGTGTGTGACTGCACCGCGTCGTAAGTCGTTCTTAACGTAAGAAGCCCTACTTATGTGAAACAAACTATCAAAATATAAAGGAGAAAGTGTATAAAATCAAACAAAATTGGGTTAATAATGAATACAGAGCGTCAGAGCATTTTGATGAACTTTACGAAATGGAATTAATTGAATTTGGTGTTCTCAAGAATATAATTCCCAGACAAGATTTTTACAACCGCCAATCCGATTTTCCGTTACATTTTCCGTTCTATGATGGATTAGAGTTGTTTCTGGGTATAATCCAGTCACATTGGCATTGAACTTTGAACTCTCTTGGTATTTTATCTTTTGTCGTTATTGAAATCAGGGCCTCGACGGGCAAGCACCACCTTTGTAGTTTTATCCATTTTGATTGGGAGCCGCTGCTTTTCATTATACTATTTATATTGTCATTCTCATTTTTAATAAAATTAGTGTCACATTTAAATTGGAAAAGAAACCTCCATCCACATATTTTCGAATCGTTCAGCAATTTAGATTCCTAGTGCTCAACACCTAGGAGACTACTGGATAGAAGATAGAAGAGGGACAAGTTAGAGCCTGCAGATATCCTAAAATTCCTCCGTTAGATCTCTTAGGTCTCAGTGAATATCACTCCATATACACAGATACATACACATTTAAATTTTTACTAAAACCAATAAAGTCCCTGCCCGCCTAACCACATCCTGTCTTTAGTCGACTTAGCTTAAGACATAGTGCAGTTCAATTACACCAAGTTTAACCTAAGAAATAAAGTTCCACTTACGAAAGTATTACTTAAAAGAAGAAACGGCGCATTTGGCTCTTAGTAAAAAAGAATGCAAGTATTGTAAAGTAGTGCAGCTGCACATACACCAAACTGTTTGGTTAGGTATTGTCAAAGATTAGCAAAGGTGGATGTCCACCAACTTACAAGTTGAGAGTAATGACAGTTATAAATTTAATTCCAACCATAAAAAAATTGCAAAATTGCATTTTATTATCTTGATTATTTCAATATATTGATTTGAAAAGAAAATATGAATACATTAATTTAACTCAAATAATAGAAACTTGTCTTTGTTCTCTACTCGTTTCACTACTGATTTAGAACTGTTTGCATACGTGGGTAGTTTGTCCCGTTTTCTCTGTTTCACCCTCAAATAAATAAACTGTTACTAGTGAAACCTAAATATCTGCCTCCCTGGACCAAATTTATAGATTTTCCGGGTAACCCGTAGACGCATGCTCTCCACCAACTATCCCGAAACAGGAACTTCGTACAGAGAAAGGGAAATTCAACTGGCAATGACATTGGCCTAAATGTTTTGCCCCTTTTTGGTGGAGCGGACTTGCATTTAAGTGCACGACGACACAAACTGAATTCCAGTTTAGTTTGTATTCTCGAATTGGTAAGATCCCACATATACGTTGGTTCTTTTGTCACGTTCAGGCGGTGAGTACTTTGGGTTTTTTCTCCAAGGTCGTTTAGAGTTTTCCGGGGTAGCTTATTTTTAGATGTGTTTTTGTTTTAACTGTACCACTATTTAATAAAAAAAAGTATCCAGTTTATTAAGAAGGAGGTTTAAAATTCATCCCAAAAATAATTATTTCAAATTTAATTATTTTTTTGGGGTTGTCAGTGGAAATTTAAAAAAAAATATTGAAGGAGATCGTTATACAGTTTATCTAAAACCGGAAGACAAGCGGCCCTTTAATTTTTTTAAAGATTATTTGGAGAGACTATATCCTAATACATACGTTTTGAAAAAAAATTAGAATCATCTTCAGGAAATAATTATAAAAGTTGAAAGATATTTTTTTCGGATTAACTGAAGATTACCGTTAAATAATAAGTCATTTATACACCGCTCGTATACATTTTAACAGAGTTCTACTGGTCCTATTGCAACATTCTTCATGGTGTTGAATTTTATATTATTTTATTTTTAAACTAGGATTAATATAATGAGTATTTAAATGTATCTCTTTGTACACTGATCAAAAAAATTGGTTATTTTAAATTCTCAGCCTTTTTAAAATATTTTTAAATAAAACTACATATTTTTTACATCGTTATTCTAATTTAAAAAACTCGGTGCCGTTGTAAAAGTATAGGACACGTTGTTCAATCGATTTTCTGGGGATGATTTTCCAACAGTCGGGCTTCAAGTGTTGCCTAGGTCGTGCCAGTGACCTTTAAATTATATCAGATTCGTAAAACAGAAAGCATACAATATACTACATGAGTCAATGTACATGTACTTTAAAAATATTACAATTACAAAATACATATAAAAATAGGAATTATATTGATTTAAGTACACTTACATTAAATTAAAACACCAAATTATGGCAGAATGGAGGAACCAAACGGTACGAATAAAATTTTGAAATAGGTAGGTAATTCAAACTATTAAACTAACAGCTGATTGCAGCGACTTTCTCAAGTACATATTTCTTAAAGTAAAAGATACCTTAAGGAGGGTTGTATAAAGGAAGTTTGATGGTGACACATTACAAATTTTGTATGATTTTGAACTTGAAACAATAGACTGCACCTATATTGACGTTTATCACCCAAAACAGATATTTACTTTAACTATAAAGCTTTGTACAACCAGTGTATTGGTTTCTATACAATTTTAGGTCTCCTTAACTTGAAGGAAGATACAAAATCGGGCATCGTTAGTCTGGGGCCCTTCAATCAAAACGTTAAATTAATTAACATTTTATTCGCATTCGGTGATCATCATCGCACTGTACAGTGGATTTTCTACTGCCGACAAAATTATGTCTTGTTGAATATTTTCATTAATTCTCAATCTTCAATCCTATCACTTTCGATTAAAGGCATTTTGTAAATAAATTGCTTGGATAGATTTCACGTAAACGTACTTTCTCTAAAGTGTTAACAATACAGAATCGTACTTTAAAGTTTCTGATAGTTTTCAACGTCATTTGGGCTTATAATTAGATTATTTTCAATATTTATTGTGTACTTAAGCATCCAGTAATGGAATTTACTGGAAATAATTCCATTACTGTTTTGATATAGTATTGAATACAAGGGCAAAGGGATATAATATATAAGAATTTAAGGTATAAGTACTTCCTTTTTGAGCTACAAGTCTATAAAGTTGAAGCTTTAAAAACTATATTTTGTTATAGTAAATAAAATGACTACCACAAAAGGTTTTCGAGTAACTGACTCAGATAGGAAAACTCGAGTGGGCATAGCCGTAAAAAATTTGGATGAACTTAAAAAGAAAACCATCGACAAGTTCAAACTCAAATTTTCTCCTGGTCAAATCGATTTCCAAACGACTGACGGTACCATCATTGAAAATGAGGAATATTTCCAGGTAAAATTTTTTTGTTTTGAGAATATTTTTTAAAAAATAAAAATTTTAAGACTTTGCCGCCACAAACTTTATTGATTTGGGTGAAAGCCGGCGAAAGAGCCGCCACGGATGCTGAAATTCTCTACAAAACAATCAGAGAAGTCAACGACGAGTATTTAACGGCCGGAGAAAAAGTTCAAGAGTTTTTTACGGAAAAAATGAAAAACAAAGTATTCAAGCTTGCGGAAGTGCTTAAAGGATTAGATGCCGACAAAGGAAAATACAGCACCAAGGCCGATCATCCCGAATGGTTCGAAGGTATGTGTTTTAATTTTTTTATACAAAAAAAATCGAAAATCTCGATAGAGAAAAATATGATGAACTTAATTATCCAAAAATTCTAAACTATAATAAGTATCAATAAAAAAGCTGGTTTAAGTGTCTTCGTCTAAAAATTAAACTAGTTGCTGCCATGATCAATACTCAGTTAAATGAAGGCTATCCAGTAGCGGATAGGCCCCAGGCAAGGCTTTTCGAGCGGCCCCTACAACCGGGATGTATTTTCTAAAATTTAACCGAAAATG
>CAJUYI010000400.1:132518-153957 GCA_910591695.1 Galerucella pusilla
TCTACTTGTTTAAAAAAAAATTGAAAAATTATTTTATTCAACAGTGCTATTATTCCGTTGAGGAATATTTTAATGCATAGCAGTGCACTTATCTTTTAAGGAATATTTAAGTGTGTAGTGCTGTATTACTGAGAATATTTTAGTGTGTTTGACCCAACTTTTAACTTTAAACTTTAATTTAAAAATTTTATTTACATTTGTCATGTAATTTTTCTTCTTTTAGTGTATTAGCCTACATGATTTGTAATGACGAATTCTATATCACTTTTGTGATCAAATGAATAAATAAATATTATTATTATTATTATACAAATAATTTCCCAAAAATAAGAATATGGTTACATTGTGGTCTATTGTTGATACTTTAGAGCTAGGTACCTTTGAATCCAATGGAAAAACATATTTGGCTATGGTTCCTTTATGGTATGAGAGCACAGACATAATTAGGAAAATCTCTCAGCCAAAAAAAATTAACAATAGGGGTAATTTTGCCATAGAGGAGATGAAAGATTCTATAGACTTCACAAGTTAAACTTTTTAAGTTCAATATTTCAAAGTTTCTCTAAGTTAATTTCTCAAGAATTATCTAAGTTAATTTTTATGTAATACTGTTTTTTTTTAATGAATACCATGTTAATATTCCATTAAACAACCTTTAGTACTTCACTTTTTTGATAAAAGTAATAGTCAATGAGGTCAATATTTTTACTTTAGAGAACTGTTCAATAGTATAAAAACAGGCCTGAGAAAATGCAGATAAAGCTAGGAAACTGTACTAAATATCACAGAAAACCAAAGTAACAGTCCATGAATCAACAGTAACCCATTTTATCTAACAAAACACAAGTTGTTGTACATATTTCACTTATCTCTTCAAGATAAAAGAAACTTATTTATTCAAGGTAAATCAGAAATAGTAGTTTATCAGAAATAGTAGTTTTTATTATCACTAACTACAGAAAAGCTTCCTGTTGATTATAACAAATATGTGCCAAAACAATTTCATTAAATGTGAGGGCTACATAATCTTTATATTTCCAATGTAAATGTAGTGCATTTCCATGTTATTCTATCACTAGCTAAACATTTAGTTATCAATTTATGTAATGGAAAACTTAAACTCTACTGAACAAAACATGCATGCACATAGGATTATACCTTTAAAATTACATAGGTACACCTATTATTTAGTTAAGGTTTCTGAACAAAGAATTTACTACATGCATGGGACAATTATTTGAAATATTTATATTTTTAAACTGCAGCTGGGCAGGTTTACTAATTATTCACAATTCATTTGTTATTTGACTGATACAAACAAATAAAAACTATTTTCAGTCATATTTATATTGTTTTATTAATCTATACAGTGTAAACTACCTCCTACATGTAATAATTGAGATGTCACTTCTTCAACTTATGTATTACTTAAAAATGCAATGCATTATATGTTTGTTTGTGTTAATAAACCATTAGCCTTGTAGCATTTGAGAAGAAATCATAATATAACATTTTCTTTGCATTTATGTATGTAAATGGCATAAACATTTAAATTTCTATATGTTATTGCATACCAAATAATATTTATTTAATTATTATTATGTTTAGAGAGAAAGTATTAAGTAAAGTTTATTGAAACATTTATTACTTATTTACTTTCAAATCTAATGTGCTACTCACATATATTTGTTACAATAATTACACTTACCTGCTTGAAGTCATTATTCATAGATTATTAAACAAAGAAAAAATTTTGCAGATGCTGAAATGAAACAAATGAAAATCAATAAAATGGAAGTGTTTTTATCTTTATTTAATAAAAATGCGAAAGTGATTATCCATATGGTTAATTTAATTACATGTATCAAAACTACAAACTCATACTTGGCCTATTTTTTACATTCTAAATTCATATATTATCTTACCTAGTTGTTATTTGTTTCAAATTTAGCAAATGTTACAAATATTATAAATATACTTGAAAAATACTAATAAACTTTTACTAACGACTCATTTAGTCCTGCATAAGAGTTTAAAAATTTTAGTTATTTATTATTATTTCCTTTCATATGATACATATTAGATCATATTATTTTTTACTTATATTTAATGTTATTTACAAAATAATCGTCTTTAGATATGTAAACTTACCGACTAAATTACAATGTCATTTCACATTGGACATCGCAATATATTTTCTACGACAAATTAACACTTTTTTCAATGAAAAAATCAACAAAAACCTATTTTCATATGCAGATTTAACAGAGGGGAAGTTCATCGTTCAGCGAACACATTTATACTGACAGCCATGATGTCGATGAGCGCGACTTAACAGCACTAGTTATTCTTGATTGGTCCAAATCTTCACTCACATGCTCAAGCTGAAATCATATCAAAAATAAATACTGCTCTTTCTTATTACGTTATATTCATGAACTAATTAATATTACAATATAATGTTGTGCACTCTATAACTTTTTTGATCAAACAATTTTAACTTTATTTTTTTAATTATTAAAATCTATATATACAGTCGCTTGACTATTGTGTATTTGTGACAGCTGTCTAAGGTGACACGGTGACAGTGACAGTAGTAGTCTGAAGTAATAAAATTAAAAATGCGATCGACTTCTAATAATTTAAAGGGAAGTTTAAGAAAGTCCAAAAAGAGACAAAATAAGATTAATTTAGTATTCGACGAAAATAAAAGAAGGTAAGATGTTATTTTGTATTAAAAACTATAACCTAACTTTTGCACGTTGTTATTAAAATTATGTCATGGCTGGTTCATTCAATTATGCATACTCGGTGTTCAAAATGCTTTAATGAGCACTTTTATTCCAGAGAGTTTTTGACAGGGTTCCATAAAAGAAAATTACAACGCAAAAAAGACGCTAAAGAAAAATTTGAGAAGGATCTGAAGGAGGAAAGAAAACGAATCAAAGCAGAAGCAAAAGAGTCATATAAAAAGCTAGTGGTTTCTCATCGACCAATTCCAGAACTAGAAGATTTAATAAGTGAAAAATATGAAGATAATGATGTAACAGTAAAAGTTGTAGAGCTCTCTACTAATGATATAGCCAAACAAAATAACTGGATAGGGGTCAATCAACCAAAATATGAAAATGTTGAAGAAGAAAGTGAATCAGAAGATGTTAAACACGAAAATGAAATCCCCGGTATGGAGCTAAAACGAAAACCAATACTTAGCAAAAAAAAACTTGAAAAAAATTTGAAGAAATTTGATTCTGAAAAAGATGTTAAAAAGATATTGAAAAAGCAAGCAACAAAAATTATAAAGAAAAGTAAAGTTTTCCAAATGAAAAATAAAATGGAACGCCAGAAACAGAAGAAAAAATCCATGCACTTGAAAAAAGAAAGATTGAAAATAAGAGACAAGAAAGGAAGGAAAAACAAAAGAGGCAAAAATAGAGGAGGGGCTGATAATGATTAACAATAAATGTGGTAAGGTTCAAAAAGTGAAAGATACAAATCACATAAGGACAAATTATACTTAATAGTGGGGTGTGTATATTTCATCAACATATTTCTAAAAATAGGTACCTCAGACTATTTTCATATGTAAACTATAAAAAACATTTAAAATCAATTTTGATTGATTAAAATATGTTGTGCAACTTAAATATCAGACATTCACTAATTATTTTCCTCCCAATTTACTTTAGAATCATTGACTTGTTTTTGATCACAACAAATCACTATACACTAATCATACTTGTACTGGCTTCACTTTACTTGAGTCACAGAAACAATTTTCAAAAATGGAAATGCTCCAAAACCTGATTATATTTTCCAGCCAATTTGAAAGGATCAGGATAAATTAATCTACAAACTTATTATACAATATATATTTAAAGTAAAAAAAAACAAAGCAGCATAGAAAAATCACCCCAAAATATAAAAATAATTTTTATTTTTTGACCTTAGTTCGTTTAATTTCACCTTTCAAGAATTTTTTCCCATATGGACAATATTCATAGTTTAAACAAGACGAACACTGAGGTTTTACTGCCCCACAAATTTGCTGACCAAATCCAACAAGTAAAGAATTTACTTCACTCCATATATCTTGTGGTAACCAATCTTCTAATGCCTTCCTGGTGTCTTCTGGTGTATTGGTACTCACCCAACCTAAACGGTTCGTTATCCGATGGACATGGGTATCTACACCTATGAATAAAATACAGATAAACATTTTACGTCATATGATGATATTATTTTCACTTACCTATACCAGTTATTTGTCCCCAAGCTGTTTCCATGCAAATATGAGCCATTTTTGGACCTACTCCTGGTAGTTTACATAACTTTTCTACTGAATCTGGTATGTCGCTATTATAATCTTTAAGAAGTATTTCACTGGATTTTTTAATGTACTTGACTTTGTTCTGCAACCATTAAATCACACTTTTAAATCAATTATTAACTATGAGAAAATGTCTAATGGAATTCACACTCAGAAGGCTACATCTCACACTATTTCTGATACACTTTTATCATTGTTATTGTTGGACACTTAACTGTTTTTGAATCTTACGATTTCTATTTTGACCTGTGTACTATTGAATGTAAAAAAGTTTTGAATAGAAGGTATAGACCCAAAAATTACCAAAAACAGAATTGTGATTTTTATAAGCACAATTCAAAGAAAAGTGCAGTATTTTCATATTTTACATATATTTCCACAATATTAATAGGTATTTAATAAGAATTTGACTGTAAGATATGACTAAAGACATTGCTATTCATTCTATCATATACAAAGCAGCCCTATCCTATATATTTCACAAACACTGTTATCTGAATGTGAATTCCATTATAGAATTAAATCATTAAACTTTTGAAATAGAGTTAATAAAAAAAACATACTTTCCAGAAGCTGACTGGATATATGAGTTCCCCTAATTTAGTATCTTCTGTGTTTAAGATATTTTCAACAGTACACCCATGACTAATAAGCTTTTTCATAGCTGCAAAAGTAATTTGATCCTTGGTCTGGCTGCTCAACATTAAAGCTAGTAGCTGTTGATACCTTTTTACCTTGAAGGAAAAACTTATTTTAATATGTATATTATAATTAAATTATTTGGATATTTACTGCTGGAGGTGCACTTTCATCATGGCACTTATCACACCCCATTGAATCTACGGGAGCATCTGATTTTTTTCTCATTTCTCTTAGATTATCTAAAACTTGTTCCCAATTTACAGGAACTATCCTATTTTTTTTAATATCTTTCTCAGGTTCAATTTTTATATGCTTCCGTTTTGGAGGACTTGAATCTGTTTCTTGATTTTCAATGGCTTTAGATGTTTCTGCCGCATGTTGAATGTTTTTAGTTAATTTGATTTTTGGTTCCTTCTTAAATGTTGAAAAATCCAAAGACTGCAGCACCGGTTCAGAATTTTTTCCACTTCTAGTTCTGCAACCGGATGTTGTAATTTCAGGTTTTATTTTTTTCATAGTTTTATAAATTTTTATTAGGCTGAATATGTTGGCATTATAAATAATAAATGTGTTTTTATGTATTCTAATGGATTTGAAATATTTGAATATTTTTGTACGACTTTCAAGGTTATGTAAGATCTCTAAGAAGTTCTTCTTTCTTTTTCATTGCAAGGCCATCGACATGGTAGGTCGAACAATCCATTATATCGTTGAATGATGTAGCAGAGCCGGACTCAGAGTAGTACGAATATCATGTAAATTTGATGAGACTATTTTTGATTTATTGAACGTTTACTGGTTAAAAGTATTACTTTACATATTATAGAATTCACATTTTATGTTTAAGTACAAATACTCCTTCTAATCTTGTCGGCATAAACTTTGGTACTTTTCTGGTGCTTTTCATTATTTCGAACGTAGTAAATTTTCCATATTCAGATATTTTTGTGATGGCGTAACGAACTTGACCCTTCGCTATGGCTCCATTTTTTAACCATTTTGATGTCTCAGAATCGGTTCCTGTAGACGACGTACTCGTGTAGCAATCAAAACAAAGTTTTTGCTTTTTATGATCATCACTAAGTCTGTAATTAATAAATATCATATAAATACGATATTCACGGAAATACATTCATTAGTGTTGTATTAATTTTCAATGGGATAGGTGTGAAAAATCCCAAAAATATGGGAAAAAAGATTGAGCGGAAAGAGGGTGAAAGAAGAGAGAATAGGTAATGTAGTGAAAATTGAGAGCATTGTAGTGAAAAAAACAATAGTAGATAGATATTGGCGAGAGAGATGGGGTGAAAATGGGATGATAAGAAAAAAATAATAAGGGTGAGAGAGTGTGTGTGAAAAGAGGAAAATGGAATGGGAGAAAAAAGTTATATAGTGAAAATTGAGAGTGCTTAATAGTTTAAAATATATTTGAGTACCTACCTACATATAGTATACTGTCTGTAAAGAAAGGGATTGGGTGGAGTGGAGTGAAGAAGAGTAATAGCTGAAAGAATTATAGTGAAAATTGAAAGTATTATAATGAAATTAATGGGTATAGAGTAGCGAGTCTTAACAGAGTGAGATAAAGTAAAAAAAAAAAAAAGGTACAAAAAAACATTAATATAGTGAAAATTTAGTGGATTGCAGAGAAAAAATTAGGCGATGGAGAGTGCGTGTAAAATAGGAAAATAAAGTGAGAGAAAAAAGTAATATAGTGAAAATTGAAATTGTTTAATAGTGAAAATATAGTGTAGCGACTGTGAAGAAAGAGATAAGATGGAACAGAGTGTAATGGGGAAACCAGAAAGTAATATAGTGAAAATTTAGTACCTATATATAGAAAAGTAGTAAGTGATGAGGTGAACATAAGAAAGTATTTTAAATATCTTCTGTATGTTCCTTGTGGTATATTATTCATTCTGTTTTTAATTTTTTGGGAAATTAAACCACAATATTTTTAAATTCTTTACTTCAACTTGACAATTCAATTTGACAAATTTTTTCTGTTGTGTCAGTTAGGGATAAAAAATTACTTAATTTCTACTTATTTTTTCTTGACAACGGTAGCTGGAACGCTACCGAAACGTTGAAGTAAAGAATTTAAAAATATTGTGGTTTAATTTCCCAAAAAATTAAAAAAAGAAAGTATTTTAATGAACAATAATAATAATAAAATTGGATAGACAGTAGCGAGAGTGGAAAGAGTGAGAAATAAGAGGACATTTTAGAGTAATGAAGTAAAGAAAGAGTAATGATAGAGAAAAAAGGGGGTTTGTTGAAGGAATATGGGAAAGAAAATAGAGAGTTATAAGAATGAAAGGAACACTTACGCGTCTGCTACCGCAGATCTACAACACGAACAAACTCCGTTTAGCTTACGTACAGTAGTCTTGACACAAGGTCTAATGAAAGGACATGGAATTTGTGAATATCTTTCCGGTACTTTTTTATCCGAACAAATACTACATGCACATTTGGAATTACTGTCTCCGCTTTGACATACGTCGATTTCACCTTTTACATTACAAGTGTAAGTATAACTATCCGTTTTTGAAGAACTGGTAGTTGATGATCTCAAAAACGACGTCGAAGAGCACTTGTCCTGAGAAGATTTTGGAATCTGTAAAACGGGCGATGAAGGACCTAAAAAAAAATATTTTTTTCTTAGGTAGTTGTCCCACTGTAATTCTGTTGGCTCTTAATTGAATTGAAATATTATGTACCTGAGGATTTGGAATATGATTCTGGACATGTAGATTCGGATTTTTTATATAAATTATCACGTTTAGGTCTACGTTTATCAAATTTTTTTGAGCTAGTAGAATAATCGGATTCGACAGTTTCTTCTGTTATTTCCACGGTAGTTTCATGTATACTTTTTCCTTTAGTATCTGAAACGCTTGACTTTGATTTTTTCGGTGATCTTGTGAGACTTTGTTTGGATTTCCTTTTTGTTTGTTCAGGCTTTTCTGGTATATTTTCCTCTACGATCGCTTCTGATATTTTCACCTTAAAAAATATTTTTTGAAGTGAAAACTTCTTTAGGCGCGTTGAACACTTTTTTTGTGTGAAGAAAAATCATGGATTTTTCGTCATCGTTTTATGCAACACACAATACTTTTGGTTATTCGACACGCTTTTATGCAACACAATTAACAATGAAGCGTATATTTATAGCAAAAATTTCTATCTACCATGGACGTAAGATGAAATTTGTTTAAGGGTAAAAAGGCCCATCCCCAATCAATTTAGTGGCGAAGTGGCACTTCGGCACGTGTGCTGGGACAATAACGTTTATACGTAAGTATCCTCAATTCAATTTCGTGCTGACATGCGCGCCGATTTGGAAGTGCAAGCTGTAAGCTTTTTCGGTGCGTGCCGAATTGTCATGCGCATTTAATCATGGGAAAAATAATTTAGGTAATCTAACCCTACTTTATTCTATTATCTTTGTAAACAAACATACATTATTTTCTAATATCGTAATTATATTTACCTAATTCCGCTATCAAATGTGACACTTTACGACACTCCTTTGACGTTAGGTAACGTCACATTTTTCATAACCTCCATATATCAGTTATGAAAAGTAGTTATGTAAAAACTTTACGTAACTGTTTATGTTTCAACATAAAGATACCACATTAGTTTCAAAGAATAATTTATTAATTAGGTAGGTACTGTCAAAACTGACAATTATTTCATTATTTAAACTGTACAATTAACCCATTATTTTAATTCAATAGTATTTTGAGATTTATAAACATTGAAAACATTATTCAGGACACAGTTATTTAAAGTAAATCAATTTTCTGGGTGAATACATCATAGTAACAATACTTCTAACACCATTCGATTCCACTTCAATATAATCATTGTAATTGAGAATTTTATTGAATATTATGAAAGCGCGGAATTAGATAAAACGTTGTACGTAAACACGTTATGAAGAGAGCGACATTGTTCAACACGCGTAATTTACAGAACTCGCTAGCGCTCGTTTTGGCAAATATTACGCTTGTTGAACAATATCGCTCTTTTCATAACTAATTACGTAAATATCTATTGCGCGATCTTTTTTTTTGTTCATTTACAGCATCGATTGTCAGGACTGTAGGTTGTGTTTATTGGTTTCTAAGTTTAACAAGTCGGTAAGTGATTTACTTACCTTTCAGACGTCGGTAAGTAAATTACTTACCGACGTCTTAGCCCAGTGGCGGATATAAGACATTGGAGGCCCCAGGCAAGGCTTTTCGAGCGGCCCCTACAACCGGGATGTATTTTCTAAAATTTAACCGAAAATGGCAAATTTTTGGCAGATTTTTTAAAGGCTATTTTAAAACAAAT
The DNA here is from genome assembly GCA_910591695.1 of Galerucella pusilla. NCBI lineage: Eukaryota > Metazoa > Arthropoda > Insecta > Coleoptera > Chrysomelidae > Galerucella > Galerucella pusilla. The sequence continues at coordinate 141,838 of CAJUYI010000400.1, forward strand.
TGAACCTCAACTTGGCAACGTTGAAACTAGCATAGCATTGGCGCGCAGTTTATACGATCTACAAAAATGGTCTTGCCTTGCGGCCCTAAGCGGTTGCCTAGTCTGTCTAGTGGTAAATCCGCCACTGTTTTAGCCATACATACATTTAAGTGGTCCTAAATAATATATTATTTCATTCATTACACAAAAGGAACAACAAAAAATAGGAAGATTTATATTTTTCAATGAACAGTACCGAACAGAACAATATAAAAAGTAAAAAACAATTTCACCAAAATGCAAATTATATTTTGAACTGATCACTGTCACTTTTGACATTTCGTTCATTTCGAAGAAATTTGAATCATTTTATTAGAAATTTATTTTAATTCGATCGCGCAAAAAATGGTACAAGCATCTCGAACGTTAAGGGTAATACAGGTCTCCAGCAAAATTGGAGGCTTCGCTACGCTCAGCCTCCAAACATTGCTGCCGACCGGTAAAAAACCTATTTTCCACGACTAGCTGTGAAGTTGACAATAATTATTGCTTGTTCTAGCCAACTGAGAAGTTGAATTTCTCTATTAGTGGTTAATAATTTTCTATTATTAACCTACATCAATAATGGACAAATTCAAATATTTTGAGAATTCTGGGATAGTAGTTCAACAAAAACTTGTGCAACATAATTTTGTATACCCAGGAGATTGTCTTTAACATATTTGCTGCTTTAAATTACCTATCAAGATAAAATTATTTGAATAATAGTTTAAAATTCGCGCTCAATCGAAAATAACTAATGACATAACGAATACGTTAATAATATTATCGAAAATTGACAGTGTACTTGTCAGTCAGACGACGGAGTAGGCGCTTCTCATGGTGCGTTTGTGAACTATTTTTAATTTTTGTCTTAAATTTGGCTAGTATTGAAAAAAATTGTATATCCATCATGGTGTTGAAAACATTTATAAACCTCGCACCTTATTCTGTTCGCGAAATAATCTTGGTACTACTATATTTCTTGTGTTGAAGTTGATTGCGACTTGTTTTGCAATTTTTATTGTGTCAAATGTCATACATTTGAAAATATAACCTATAACATTATAAGGCGCGCCCACACTAGGCCGCTATTTGCCGTTGGCAAAGCCAGAGACTGTAAACACGTCTACATGTGTGATGGCATTCATTTGGTTTAGCTGCACAATCTTCACATAACAGGACGATCCCGGTATAGATTTGTCAAATTAATAACCGTCCTGATCGTCTAGTTAATTTGAAAGCACGTGCTCACTGGCAGACAGTCTGGATCACAACGAAAGCCGCGAGATGCCAGTGGTTGGCACGTCTCCACTCTCTCGACGTTACCGTAAACTATCTGTCGTTTTGTCGTTAAAGTAGTTGTGATGTTTTGTAGTAACAGTTGTAAGTTTTCAAAAAAATACCAGCTTTGATCGAAGTCAGTGAGGAAACGCTTAAAGTTATTGAACAGTTATGGTTCGTGGTTGTGAAGCTGGTGGAAAACTTCTCGATCAGTTTGCAGGTTTTATTAATTGTATGTAGTGACATATTAAGACTATCTGACTTATTAATTTATTATATCATATTTTTCATAACATCCAATTACTTACTACCCTCTCTACAATAGAAAACTTTGGCAAGTTTATCTGAAGCCGTGAAAGGAATGCAGTCGAAAACATTCGATATTGCCACGTTTAACTAAGAAAAAGCTGAAGTGCAAGTACTTTTTATTATTAACATCAACAATATGATTAAACGCTAAATACGTTAATGTGCTTGTTTCCTTGGATTTTTCCTATTAACATTATTTTTTCAATTTATGAATGTTAAAATATGAGCACTTTTCCAAATTTGTTATGGGCCTCTTCAAGCTCTGGCAGCGTTGTACAAAAACCATAATTATCACTCCCTCCAAATTACATAATTGGTGATTTTTACCGAAAGGCCTGACCAGCTGACTTCTTATTGTCAAGCGCGTGCGTGTGATCTTCCCTCTCATTTCGTGGTTTATCCAGTGGCGTTGGTATTGTCTGTGACCTTTGTATTTTCAATTTTACTTGATAAAATAAGTATCGTACGCCATTTGACGTTTATGACAGATGTGCGCCACGTTTCCTCCCCTCTTACCGATGCCGCGTAACTTCAGATAAACTTGCCAAAGTATATTGCTATTATGGTATCCACGGTAAGCGCAGAAAATAAATTTGTGTGCGGTTAAAAATGGTAGCACCCTCGTAGAAATCGTAATTTAATATATTTACAGAGACGGCTTTGAAATTTTAAAACTTACAGATATTGAAGATTTGGATTTTATAGGTTTTTCAATTTCGGTACTTTCTAGAGTTGGTACACTTTTACTGTATTGTTCTGGTTCTGCTAAACTTTCTAATTTTTCATCTTCATCCGATACTTCAGTAACTTCTTCGATAGTTCCTTCGGATATTTTTACTTTCACCTTTTAACAAAATTTATGATTATTTTTACATGAAATAAAGTACTTCATTTTACAGTGTGACTAGAGGTGCGCCATTGGAACTATGAATTTAAAATTAGAATTCCGCTTCGAGCAGGAAGTTTTTAACAAATATACAGAAATCCGCCGAAAGAAGCAAACGGTTGACATTTGATACCTAAAGGCGGACTAAAGTTTATTTTTACAAGAATAATATCACAAAGAGTTGCTTTGTTTTTGTCCCCATTTAAAACATTCTACTTTAAAAATTTCTTAAATTCCGCCCTTTAGATTTTTACGCCAGTAGAAGTTGACATTAGTCACATATTTTGACATGGAACAAACTAATCATAAGGAAGGGAGTTCCCCAAATTGAAGAAGAAAAAAGATGTTTAGGTTAGAGTAACAGTGAGATGATGAGGGGGAAACTGCAATAATCACTTATGGAGCCATTACGTGGAGTAGTAGAACTAGCCTATTGACGACGAGAGAAAACATCTCCAAAATTCAAAGACTAGCCTGTATATGCATTCGAGGAGCAATGAGAACCACAAAACATTAACCTACGGACTTAGAAAGAGATCTGCAGTATAATTGCCAGTTTATAAAAGATTAGTTCCCGGCCCTACCACATCTAGCGCAGCAACCGTGTTAGCGGAAATTCAAATTTACTGTCAGACAGCCACTCATTTCGAGATGTTTCCCTAAGAATTTAAACTGGATCGGAACCAGTCAGATTGGCTTGATCATTTTTCATAGTCTGGTTAGTTCCAATTCAGTTTGAATTCTCGCTGGGTAGTGTAAGTGGAAAATACTGCAGATTTATACATTATTCGATAGGTTGTTAACTCCCCACTGTCAATATGTGATTACAATGCTGATTTGTGAGCCTAAATAAGTAAGAATTGTATGGTTGAATTAAATAATACAAAATATACAATACTAAAATTTATTTATTTTTATATTTTCTCGACTTGGTACACATGTCATAGGCATGGAGTTTTATAGGATCAAAATGGGATGCAGGAGATTTTATTTTTACAAGATATTCAAACTTTTTATCCTTACCCCTAACTATTTTATTAACTGTCCTGCACCACCAAAACAAACAACATTTGATAACAACTTTTCTCAAAATTTTATTTTGCTGTTGGTGATTTGAGAAAGATAAAAGTTTAAATGATTCCATTTTGGTATGCAAAATGGAATCAAGAATTTCTACTAAATTCAATTTACTACAAAATCTTGGTATTAAGTAAAATAATCTTGACATTGCTTCACTGACAATGCAGTTGAAAAATGTCCCTGGCACAGCCAAATTACAATTTCTATATTGCCTTGCCTCTATAAATTCAATATCAGTGTTATGTTCTCTGAACAGAAAATTTTTCCGGCATGTTTCACACTTTATCAATTTAATTACTTTTTTGGCTATAAAACCAGTGATATAGCTCCTGACATTTGATGCAATTTTAGATTTTTTATTAATTGGTACATCTTGCAGATGGGGAACTGCAATATTTTCTGGGCATCTAATGTCAGGGGTTATCTCACCAGTTAAATACCTCTTCATGTTATCCAAAGCTCCCTCACTGTGATCCGTCCGTAGGTTAATGTTTTGTGATGAGAACATGCCCAACGGCAGCCATGAAAGTGATTCTCATCCTCACCCCTCTACATATGGTGGTGGAAAGTGTTGCAGAAAGAACAAGATACTTACTAAGTAGAGAGGGAATCATTAAAAAAAACCACCTCCTCACTTCTTAGAAATCAGACAACCTGGGACATGCCACAAGACGGTATGATGAAAAAGTATATTTTTTCAAAGAAATTCGTTACGGAATTGAGCAACAAATAGGAATGGGATCCAAATACCCTTACCAAACTTGGAAAGAATGCCATTCAATGGTACACAGACGGCTCAAAAGCAATAGAAGCAACTGGGATAGGAGCGTTCGGGCCAGGAACCAAACACTCTGAAAGCTTGGGAAAAACCCCAAGTACATATCTTTCAAGAGGAAATCCACGCCATAAGAAAGTGCGCCCAGTTCAATATTGATAAAGGATACAGAAGACAAATGATTATCATAATGTCGGATAGTCAAGCAGCCATTAAAGCACTGAGCTCTTGTGAAATCAGTTCCAAAATGGTGTGGGAATGCCTAGACAAACTCAATAAGCTAGGCGAGAACAATAAAGTCACCTTACTATGGATTCCAGGACACACTGGAATAGAAGGAAATGAAATAGCAGATGAACTAGCAAAGAGGGGGACTGAAATATCTTTCTGGGAGCATGAAACCTTTGGCGGAATCACCCCCAATGTAATATTGGAAGAAATAGGTAAAGCCGAGAAAAAGAGAAGATCTGACCATTGGAAAGATCTAGTAGGGCTTATACAAACAAAGACTCTTCTGGGTGACTACAACCTGTTGAGATCAAATGAATGCATAAGTCAAAGTAAAACTGCGCTAAGAGTTTTAACAGGGATCCTAACGGGACATTGTTGCCTGAATGGGCACCTCAAAAAGCTCAAAATAGTGGAGGAAGAAGAATGTAGTTTTTGTGGCATGGAAGAAGAAACCTCCATCCACATACTTTCCAACTGCACAGCACTTCAGAATCCTAGAGCACAGCACCTGGGAGATTATTGGATAGAAGAGGAACATTTACCAAAGTTGAAGCCTGCAGACACCCTAAAACTCCTCCGGTAAATAGGACTCAAGAAGCTACTAGTTTCTGAGACTCTCCTCAGAAACTGAGTAGAAGTAAGGGGGCACAATAGATCTTTTAGGTCTCAATGTCACCCCAAAATACATACATACATACAAACAACAGTGAGATGAAGATGAAACCACATCATCTTGGTTTAAATTTAGTTCAAGTTTACGTTTTATGTCTTTTATAAACAAAGAAGGATGTCAGATGTAAACATTTTTATCCTAAGCAACCTTAAACATCCCAAAGAAGAAGAAGAAGAAGAAGCAGAAACATGGAACAGCAAAGGAAGACATCGACAACTTCACATTTCAACCAGTGTCGTAACTGCATTGTAAGTTGCATAATTTCAATTTTTTGCTGTAAATCTAAGAACTGAATTTAAAATAATTTCATTTTGGAATATCCCATTTGTCCATATGTGTCAAACGGGCTGAAGATCTACTGAATATTAATAGAAATAAGCTAGGAATTATTACAGGTTATCTAACGGGCTATACCCCGGTAAAATATCACCTGCATAAAATGGGGATGTGTAAAGGGGTTCTCAGCTGCAGACTGTGGCAAGGAGACAGAGACCGTAACCGTACAAATTGAAATAATTTTACACTTCGACAACTGATTATTTTTACCTACGGTTTTAGATTACACTTTTTCCTTTTTTATCGGCAAAGGACTTCCTCTAGGACTATTAAAAAAAGAACGCGATAACTTATCATTTTAATAAACAATTATACAAACAAAAAATATTGTACTCGTATCGACAACAAACTTACAGGTAGAACAGAAAAGTAAAACGTTCAAATAAGTTATAGGTGTTCTTAACGTACATAATAAAAAAATAAAAAATGCAAGATTAGGACTGTACGCTGGTTGATTTAACGTTTTAGGCCGATTAGTTTACATTGTTTTTTCAATACTTGAGACATATTGGGTCAGAGTTCTATAATATTTATAGTAAAACTTACAAATGTCTTTGAAAGGTATCTTTGAAATTACCAATACACAAAGACAAAAAGAACTGAAGATTTCCTTAGATTAAGTTTCTTTTATTTTGTACAGGGTGCTCCAAAATAAATTTTACATTTGAAATACTTAATTCGAACTTACAAATGTCTTTGAAAGGTATCTTTAAAATTACCAATACACAAAGACAAAAAGAACTGAAGATTTCCTTATATCAAGTTTCTTTTATTTTGTACAGGGTGGTCCAAAATAAATTTTACATTTGAAATACTTAATTCGAATTTGTTTCTTTTGAAAATAAATTAACTGACTACTTAACAGGAGATCGGTAAAGCTCGCGACCCTCGGAACATGTAAGACTCGTATAACATACTAATTCAGTGATACTTGGTTGAAAACAAGCACGAAATTTGAATTTAAGGTATACTTCAAGCGCCAATTACAAAACGAAGAAACGTCTGCGGAAGGAAAAACATATAATTCAGTCATATTGACTGTTAAACCCTCTTTCAAAAAAATATTCTCGACGCCGTTGGTCGCCAGCCGATTGACTGCAGCGCTACCGGTGAGCGGAGGAGGGAACCAGTGGGCAAGGAGAAGAGATGCAAGCAACATTACAATTTGTCCGTTCACGAAATAATTTAAAGTAATTTATATTTATAAATCAGTTTTTAATGCAGTTATTTCACAAGCCACAGATGGCTCAAAAACGAAAGAATGCTCAGGATGTGGAGTTTACTCCAGAGCACTAAGCCTAAGGATTAAGTGGGAAATGGGAAAAATACCAGCGTGGTTCAAACAGAACTGGCTGGTGTCTCAATTGCCACAAAAGAACTAACCAGAAAAGGAGTTTCTGGCAAAAACATAGCAATCTGCACTGATAGTAGACAAGCCCTATTTGCCTTGAACAGACTACTTGTTATATCGGGGCTAGTACTAGAGTGCCACCAAGATTTAGCTAACGCCTCGGCAGATAACAATATTATCCTGAGGTGGGTTAAAGGGCACGACAGGAGCAAAGGTAATCGCATTGCCGATTCTTTCGTCAGGGAAGTGGCTGGACTAAAAATTTTAGGACCCAGTTACGAGTAAGTAATTCTTTATCTACTTCTTTCACATTTTCCAACTTTATTACTTACTTGCAGGTAAGCACTGAAGATGGCTTAACAGCCGAAAGCGCTCTGCGATTTTAATAAATTAATATTTACACAGAATACAAATATGTTTTCTTGACTAACTAAGGAAACGCCTCTATACTATGGAGCTAGTGGACACAACACACAACTCTATGCAGGATGTGTGAACTGGAAGATGAAACTGTCAGGCATGTCTCATTCGAGTGTCCGGAGTTATCGTCAATAAGAGAGTGTGTGTTCGGTGAGTCTTGGCCTACATCTGCCGATATAAAGAAGATGTCTCCTACTGACCTGTCCACCTCACATGTGGAATAAAAATCGGTGAGCCTACACTCACCCTTCCCACTTTACAGATACTGTTTCACAAGCCACGGGTCCTTAAAGTCAACAAATTATAGTGAAACATAACATTGACATCATAAAGAACCTATTGCTATAAAAGTTAATTTTGAATTCGAGCAAATCCAAAATTGACATAAAATTCCGAAGGGTCGCGAAGTTTACCTGAACAAAAAAAAAGTACAGATTAAAAAAAATACTTACGTTATCAAAGGATGTTTCATATGAATTTCTATACGACTTGGATCCTCTTGATGCCCTATCGAACGATTTAATAGATCCTCTTGAATCCCTTTCCGATTTCTTCGATAATCTATCAGTAACATCTTTAGATTCGTTACTTTTCCAATTAATGCCATTTTTGTTACCATATAATTTGGAAGGAATCGAAGGTAAGTCGGATTCCAAGCCGGGTGATGTTGATTTTATAGGGCGATCATCAACATTTCTAAAATAATGAACGTAAAATTTTGCATTAAGAATCAAACTCGTCAGAAACTAACTTTGAATATCCCGATTCTTCGACAGTTCGTTTATCTTCAGCACTTTCAGATTCATCTGATCCGTCAGGTGTTCCATCATTTTCTTCGGATTCTTCTGGAATGATAGAAGTCAGTTCGCGTGACATTTTCGAAGCATTTTGACGTACAAAACTGGCATTTTGAGAGCCGACAGGCGACTTTTTAATAATTTCTATACTGAACGTGGCCTGGGAGTCAGCACGACTAGAGCGGCGACTAGATTCCACTATAAAAAAAACGTACAGTTATGTTTTTATAGAGGGGCTAAAATAACAGGTTCTGATAACAGTTTCGGTAAAATAGCTGGAATATAGCTATTTACCTAACGAGTCTACCGTTCACCGAACGACGCGTAGCGAAATTCGGTGAAGCAGCCGAGTGCGGAAAAACGTTTTCCGCAAGTGTTAGGTACAATAGTTTTTCTACGAGCGTGAGGAAAATCAACAGAACTAATCAAAAGTTGAGATATTTTCATCTGATTATAAGATCTTATAGTTTATTTAGAAACATCTTTTATTAGATTATTGATAAAGTAAACATGAAGTAAAATATTACTAACAATAATAGTTACATGTCAAAATCTAATACCTAATTATTTATATTATAATTTATTGTAAAAGTACAATTATTTGCATTACTTAAATTTATAGCAGATGCTAGCTGCTTGTTGTAACTAAAGCATTTCGCAACCAACATAATATACCGGCTTATTATTAATTTGAAATATTGAGGTGGAAAATTATTTCCACACGGTGCGGGAAAATTAATTTTCCACTCTAAAATGAGTGTGGAAAATTCAATTTTCCGCCCACTCGTAGAAAAAAATAAAATAGGCAACTTGTAATGCTTGACTGTTGCGCCTAAGGGAGAAAAGACTATAGGTACCTTTAGCATGCCTAGCTTTATAAAAAAGAAGCAAATGGAAAGCGACAAGCTGGAGCGCTATTCTTGACATGGACATCATTTGGTCAATTTGCGAACACTTTTTGAAAATGGTATTCTTGACCTATATTCGTAGAATTTTGCGAATATGTTCATGCGTGTGGTGAAATGAATTTGACAACATCGCAATTTCTAGATTATTTAATAATTCTGTGTCATCAGATTATGATTAAATTGTAAATTAGGTCAAGTTTTCATTATTTATCACGATAAATCCATCTCGGATAAATCACATTATTGAAAATGAAAGATCTACTTTATAGAAAATTACTTAAATCTTGCAAAATGTATATTTACCTGAAATATCACAAGGATCAATAGGATTGAAACGATTATATTGAGTAATTGGTTCATATCCAACATTTTCTAAATGTGAAATACACTCAGGTGCAAAAAAACGGGCCCCCTATTTTTTTCTCAAAATCTGCTATATTTGTTTATTATTTTGGCTTTTGGTTTACACTTTTTATATTTTACCAGCAAAGGACTTCCTCCTGGTATAAAAAGGTAGAACGTGTAGCGGTACACACGGTAGGAACTTTAGTTCCTTTTAAGCAAAAGTTATGTAATAACTGTTTATCTATAACATATCTATAACTATATGTTTATCTATAACATCTGACGTTATAGATAAACAATTTGCATATTATTTGGTGGTTGAGTAGTAAGCACACCAGACTCTCACGCGGTGGACCCGAGTTCGATTCCCCGCGAGGAATTTTTTTTTATTGTTAATTTTATTTTTAAATAATCATTCTGCTTGATATTAATAACGACAACAAGTAGGCGTTTGAAATATTTAGCAGAATATTCATTATTATAGATAATGGTACGGTACCCTCCATGAGGGAGTCCGACTGGCAACATCTACTTATAACAGCATCGTATATTTAAAAAAGGAAACCGTAGCATTATACAAATTGGACATTTGTTTACCACAAAATTAGTGGAAACATAAAATTGAATTGTTAAATTTTTAATTTGAAGTTATATTACAGTTTATAGAAATTTTTATTTTCCAGATTTTTTCCTAAGTGGGTCGTAGAAAAAATATGCTGCTCGACTCGTGTGGATTGTCCATATCGCACTTGAACGATTGAGCACTCCGCCTACGGCGTCGTGCTCCATCTTCGTCCTCGTGCGATATGGCCATCATATCCACACTAGTTGCACAAACTACAATTTCTTTCAAAATATGCCCTTTTACATTTAAAAACTACCTGCCAAATGTCAAATCAATTTATCCATCCATTTTAAAGTTATCGAATTAAAACATTCAAGTTTTCAAAATTTCAACACCCTGTATTTCGAAAAGTAGCTAGACCACTTAATCGCGCCAAAAAAATTATGGAAATAATAGTAAAAATTTATCCGAACAAATTCAAGTAGATCACTAGCACTGCGAATACCAGCTTTGCATAGAATTCCAATATAGCATCGGTGGTTCAGTGGTTAGAATGCTCGCATTGCACGCGGGCGGCCCGGGTTCGAATCCGGTCAGGAGCATATTTATTATTATGAATCGCTGCTTTGTAAACGAGAGAGAGACTGAGGAAGCACAAGCACGCAAAAGCAAGGCACATAACGAAGCAATGTAACATAACGTAGCGTAACGTAACGCGTAACGGTCAGATCTTTTGCGTCGCGACCCCTGGTCGCTCAAACATAACCTGGCGTAAAGAACTAAAGTTCCAAAAAGACAAGAATATGTTACTTAAACTAAACTTAATAAACAATGACATAAATAAAGGAAAAATACATGTATACTTAGTAAAATTTATGTTAACAACAGCAAACTTTAGAGGTACAGAAAACAAAATGTAACACATAAAATAGACTTTAGTATTTGGTATTTCCTCCTCCAGCCCTAATTATTGCTTGCATACGGCGTGGCATCCCACTATAAAAATGAGCTCACGAACTGCATTCTGAGGAATATTCTCCCATTCTTCTTGAAGAGCTACACGAAGCTCATTTAGTGTGGTTGGTCCTATAGCACGACTACTAACACGTCTGCCTAACGTGTCCCACACATGTTCTATAGGATTTGCGTCCGGAGAACATGCTGGCCAGTTCATTTTTTCAATGCCAACTTCTGTCAAGTATTCACTGACGCATCTCGCTGAATGAGGTTGTCCTTCATCAGGATAAAGTTATCGCCAATAAATGGAGCGAATGGAACCACCTGATATGCCAAAACTTCCTCAATATACCGTTGTGCAGTCAGTGAGCCCCCATTGATAAACACTAATTCCGTAGAGGCTTCACTTGATATGCCTGCCCATACCATTACGGAACCTCCGTTATGACTCAGCCTAGGGCTAAAAGCACATTCTTGGGATCGTTCCCCATTTCGTCTCCATACTCGTTTTCGTTCGTCTGGTGAATGTAGCGAGAACCTGGACTCATCGGTAAAGAGTATATTACTCCATTGCATAAGATTCCAATTGCTATGTTCACGAGCAAAATGCAATCTCGCTACCCGGTGACGTGGAAGTAACTTTAGGTCCAGTTGCTGGCCTAAAAGCTTTTAACCCAACCTCATGTAATCTTCGGCGAACTGTCCATTTACTTACATTTTAACCAAGAACCTCCAGAAGTCGATTTCTTGTCTGTACTGAAGTCAAATGACGATCCCTTAGAGAATTTAGTACAATAAATCTGTCATCTTGAGCGGTAGTTACCCGTATTCTACCACTACCAGGCCTTCTTGTGTTTCTTCCAGTATCCCCAAAACGTTGTAACACCCTTTGAATGGTAGAACGACTAACATTGAGTAATCGAGCCACATATCTTTGGCTTCGACCATCTTCCACAAGAGCTACTGCTTTAGCACAATCTACAGTACTTAAAACCATAATTAAGACTTTAAAATTGTCAACGTTGATATTGACAATATTAACATTAACAAAAAATTGCCTAGCAAACGTCCAACAATTGAAAACACATAAGCTCCTTTCGAATTGCATGAGCTGCCCATAGACGAAACGATCTGGTCTGCCGACGGTGTCGACCGACCAGATCTGATATACCAAGACCGCCGACT
>CAJUYI010000401.1:1512-17771 GCA_910591695.1 Galerucella pusilla
CCATTTTTATTTTCTGAAGTAAATGAATGTAATTTTTCTTGTATATATCGATTAAAATGCATACACTCAGAAATAAATGAGTCTTCTAAATCTTCGGGATAAGAAGTTATAAGGTTTTTCGCATACTTATCAAAGTCTATTTGGGATATATTTTTTTGATAAAGGCACTCTAATATTTTAAATCTTTCAAATGTTTCCTTATATCCTGTGCATCTCAAATTCTATAAGGAAATAGTTACAAAACTGTTTTTATGTTTTTTCTAATAACTTTAATTTTTTTACCGAGAAGCATTTGCCGCCCCTCAAATGTTGCCGCTGTGGGCCCGGGCCCCACGGGCTCCTTATGATGATCCGGGACTGCGTAATGTGTTAGAAGGACATTAACAATCGATGACGCACACCAAGAAGGGTATTATTTCAACCATACCACAAACGTTTGTTTGGAATCTAATCCTGGTAGATCCAAGTTAAAATACTTTCTTCACGAAAACTCTTGATATTTCTGAAGAATAGGTACCTCCACAAGACACAATTTCACCATTCTCTATTAACACAGAATTTCTAGCAGGTTACTCACTGTTAAAACGCAGTCTTTTCATATTTAGTTTTATTTTCATTTCTGAAATGAACGATAAAAACTAATTTCTTCGATTTCAACAAATATTTTTGTACGTACCTACGCCAATCAACCAGTCTCAATTAACATAGATTTAACTTAATCCTGGTGTTTCTAATCAGGATATTGGAACAAACTGTCTTCGGTCCTTGATAAGTGTGCAAAGTTTCCATTTCATTTGAGTTTTGGAATTCCATGAAAATGACATACAGGTAAAGAATTTGAAATGTCTACGAATATATTTGAATATTCTAATTTTATCTATTTAGATAACCACAAAGATATTCAGAGTTTAACGGTTTTCTTTTCGCTAACGACCCATACTAAAAATTGAAAACCACAGCGTAAAAACCTTCCAGGTACAAGATACAACAGGAACACCACATTCTGCTTCTTCTTTTTTAATGTATGCAGCTGCAGCTAGTAGGATTCAATCAGCACAAAAGTAAATATAAGTGCAATCGAAAGCCATTGATATCCACTAAATATTTATAAATACTGAACTGCAAGGAATCCCTTTTTATTTGTATTTGGAAGGTAGGTATTCCACAAATTTAAAAAATGATGAAATTAAATTGTATTCAATGTTTTTTTTTTGTGGAAAAATCTATATTTTACTATTCCGGCTTTCTCTTACAAACGATGATTCTTAAAAAAAATCTAAAATTTTAATTAGTGTATCTCCCTGTCGAAATCGATATATCATCGACCTTGCTGTGTGGTCCAACCGTTAGAACATCATCATTTCATCGAATTAGACTACCCTCGTTCGAGAAATACGAAACGACCATGGCTAGTTGAATCGTTTAACACTGTATCTCTCAAACAAGGCACACACAGTTGAATTGTAGATATTATAAAGTAATTTTTATGTCTTAAGCTCAAGTAGTGGACCACCGATGAGGAAAGTCATTATAGTTTCAACTGCTCGGAAAAAGGTAATTTAATGTTCATAATATTGAACAATGGAGAGAAAATTATGTGTAGTATATTTGATTATGATTAATTTTGTGTGAAATAATGCTTCAAATGAAGTACGAGGGTTGTCTTAGACAGTAGATAACTTTGAAACACCTTCAATGTGAACCTATGAGATTATCGGGTTGAGTAAAATATCTTGGAGTTATCCTAGATCCAGGTTTAACTTGGAACCGACACCTTCAGCACGTGATCCAGAAGGCAGCGCTGGGGGCATTCCCAGATGCTGCACTAGATTATGGTTAAAAAGGTGGATAAAAGAACAACACAATAAACACTGGAAGAATACGCCCAGCAAACACATGGGAAGAAATTCATAAGAGAACCATCAGAAAAAGTAGCGGAAGAGCTGCTCTCAATGAACAGGAACAAACTACGCACTACTTCTACAACCAGCCAGCAAAGAACCTGTATGAGCTAATAAAGGGAACGGATTGGCTGATGAATAGGAGGATCCACAATGAGCCCAGGAGGCTAAGGTGGTGCCGGCGAAGGGACGGCTTCTTTAAAAAAAAAACCTTTAAAACACTATTGTATTCTCCACGAAAAGAAATACATTACTGCATCTTTTGGAACAAATTCTGGAAGCAGCTATTCCACTTACATACTGTGTGACGTACATTATCTAAAAGAGAAGTACATAACGGTTGACATAGGACTACATTTCTGTCGTCCTCTTTTTTAAAATTGTGATGAAGTATAAGTTATGCTTATGTTACGGAATGGGTGGAACTATGTAAGATTAAAGGGAAGAAGTATTATAAAATTGTTGGAAAATTACCATATAAGCCCTGGTTTTATGATGTAAAGGTCAACAGACAGGATGTAAAAACATTGAATAGACTTACGTTGGGACATTGTGCATACCCAGAACACCTCCACCGGATAGGAGTAGTCAACTCTCCTAATTGTGAATGTGGGCAAGTAGGTAGTATTAGACATATAGTGTTGGAGTGTCCTATTAATAAAAACAACTGGGATATTTTATATAATTTAATGCTTAAAAATTGCATGAGGTGTGAAACTGCTTTATGTGTAGAGGACATGCTTAGAGAACCTTCAGTTCGTAGTGCTCCGCTTTTGTGTACATTTTTCAAAAACTGTAACAGAACTATATAATTGTATTTTAAATACAGGAAGAAGTGGTGTCTCAGAGGCAGATGCACGAAAGTGCAGCCTCTTTCTAGTTATTTAGAAGTAATAAATAGTACTGGGTAGATAACTCGATGGAGTTAAGCCCATAGAAACAAAAAAGAAGAAGAAGAACATTGCTTTTATAGTGAATGACTTGGGGAGTTGTTTAAATATTAGATTAATTCATACTTTTTACTTTCTGAAGGCCAACATATGAATGTTTTCATATAATGTTCAAGTTTATAAATGTCATTTTTGAATATTTTTTAAGCTCCATTTACTGACAATAAAAATTGATCTACTAATCTTGCAAATGAATTATTTAATTTGATTTTAATTGTGCATATTATAGCATGCTCTTTATTTAAATTATTTTCACCAACTTTATTAGAATGTCATATAACACATTAGAAATACAAATATATTTCTTTGGATAATTCGCATCGATAGTGCATGATTGTATTCAGCCATTGTTCGTCTTTTGATTCACTTGTGTCTGTTAGTGATATAAAATCGCTGCTTGGGGGTACAGTTTCGGTTGCTGCCTCTGCTGACGTGATATCTTCTACCTCTAATTTTTCCCTTGGTGAGGAGGCTACTCTTTTTGTAATGGTCAGATCTAAAGTATCCAATTTAACATTATAATCAATTTCCAGAAAGTTTGAGTAGCATCATAATCATAAGAATCTTCTGTTAAAACTACTCATCTAATTTAAGCTTCTTGATTGAAGAAGATTAACACCAAATGAGAACGTAAGGGACAACTATTCGTTTCAAAATAATTTTTCCTGCCATCATCGAGTATTGAACATAATTTTCCATGTCACTTTTAAACTAAAAATCAAACATCTCAAAATATATCCATACTTTCTACACACAAATTACTCACGTCAAAATAATCTTCACAGCAATAAACTAGTTGTAGTCTGTTTATTTTTTCTTCTAGTAGCCTCAAACCACAATATCTGTATAAAAAAATGTTTATATGTTAATAATTTAAATAGCCAGATTGACACATATAACTCATAGCTTTTTTTTCGTGGCAAGGGTCTATAACAACAAATTATTAATTGTGTACACGCCTATGGTTAACTTATATGATCATCACTGCAACTTTTACCCTTTGGAAATATTAAACTTGATTTTTTGCAAGTTTTTACACTTTAACATCTGGGTGCAGGGCAAGTACAAGTAAGAAAATGTGATAAAATTTTCGCAAAAAGACTTCTCATCTGTGGATACATATGTGAGAACAGTATTATGTAACAATTGTATAGATATCTTTAAAGTATGTTTTTTGCTTAGTTTGAAATAGTTAAAAAGGTAATAAGATGCTTTTTACAAAGCGGGAGACTTGGAAATCCACTGTAATTTTTTTTAACCACACTTGAAGCAGTAAAAACAGTTTTGATCGAGAAATAATTCAATTATATTAAAAATATCAAATTTTCCTTGTATGGTTATTGAATTTTTCATCAGATAAATCTGTGGTAGTATAAAGGAAGATTTATTACCATTCTTACGGTCTTTTAAGATGTTACCTTGCAACAGTATTCATCCTAACGGTGTTTTTACGTGAGTTTATGTTAATAAATTTAATAGAGGATAGGAAAAACTTATTAAATAAGCATAAACGGAACCAAACGCATATCTAAAATGATCATAACCACGTTTCCCAATTTATTTACATTGCGAATCTTCAAGCGGGATCTCGTGGACTATGTCTTTTGTTGTTTTCTGTTTTAAAATAAGACTACGCTAATTTATCTGGTCTTTTAAATCGTGAGAAAAATATTTACATAAATATAATTTACTACAAACTAGTATATTTCTCATATCCATACTTCATATCTTTATTTTTAATTCATTCATTTTTTTATTTTTTCTGCAATTCCCTTATTAAAGTCTGTTCGAGAACTATATTCCCAAACCAATGGAAGATCATTCGATTCTTAGAATGGATGATCTTTCAGAAATAATGAGTTGTATATTTCATTCCTTCATTCGTTTGTGTTGTACTTAACAACCCAGACTTGATTTTTGTACTATTCCCAATTTTTTCACCTACATTCCATAAGCTTTATACTCTGTAGAGGGTACTAGTCGGACTAGTGGGAACTCCTCCATGGTGCTTCCTCCTTAGTCCTTGTAAGTTCTCACATAAGTAAGCAGGTGATTCATCCTTCAGTTCCCATTTTTTGCACGTGGGTCCACTAATTTTTCCCTCATAGCTCCTGGGACTGTCATGCAAGCTTGCCTTTGGATGCCACTCAACTTTTCGATTGTGGGTCTGATGACTCTGCTATATAACGTATGATCACTTTTGGTTGTAGCCCCCAGCTCTCCCGCACATTCTTTCACACCAATTGATTGCTATTGTACTTTTTTGGATTATTTTGTACTGGTGTCAACTTATGGTACAATTTGGCTACCAAGTGATTGGAATTTCTACCATGTTGAGAGCTGGTAATTTCAGTTCTCTCAGAGCTTGCATCCTGGTAAAAACTACTATCGTGGTTAATAGGTCCAGAAACATTCATTTCTATGGTTCTAACCACAACACCATTACCAAACTTGGACAGATTATGGTATTTAGATGGATCTATAGCAACCAAACAGTCTGAAAGCTTAGGAAATACCGCTTTCAAGAGAAAATTCACGCTATAAGAAAGTGTGCACCATTTAATATTAATAAAATATATACAATGCAAAGGATTAATATTATGCCAGTAAATAAGTCATTAAGCACATAGTTCCAGTGAAAACAATTCTAAACAAACGTTTCAATTCAAGTTCCATACTCATATCGTAAATATAAATAATGTTTGTTATGTTTTGTCAACAAACTCAATAAAATTATACAAAATTGCCGTTTATTACTATAATACTCTCACCGTTCATTATTGGCTTACGTCTAATACTTAACGAATTAAAAATTCCAGTATCGCATAGTATGTGATTACGACAAATGTGAATGTGATGCAACTGAAATCGAGACGTGCAGTCTAGTAGATATTAAACTTGTCGGAGGTACTGATAAACTGGGAATTTAGAATCTAGATACTCGTTTTCAGCTTTAA
The DNA here is from genome assembly GCA_910591695.1 of Galerucella pusilla. Lineage (NCBI taxonomy): Eukaryota > Metazoa > Arthropoda > Insecta > Coleoptera > Chrysomelidae > Galerucella > Galerucella pusilla. The sequence continues at coordinate 7,321 of CAJUYI010000401.1, forward strand.
CAGGTTCCTGAACTTTTACTAACCGCTCTGTTGAAACGTTCTTTCAGATAACCTACATGCAAATTGATAGTGTGGTATATCACGATACAAACGTTTTAATGGATTTTTGGTTTAGAGTTGTAACATGCTGTTCAGCTGTTACGTTTTTCGTCTGAAAAACTATTTCATTTAGGGAATTTTTTGGCTCATTAGTCACTTCCTCTCAAATTTCTACTAAATTTCTAAACATGCCGCCTCCTTGTCGCATTAGCCACTCCCAAATAAAACATTAATTTTTATTAAATTCCCCTTCCATTTTTGTCTGTCGATGTTCGAAATTTCAATTTTCGAGTGGACTCCTTTTTTCCTCTGACTGCCACATTGAAGGCAACAGTTATTTATATTTTCTTTTTAATTTTTGGTGAACAATTTTCTATTGTCTGGTTGCTTTGCAGCCGGCAAGTTCCATTCTTAAGGCAAGTTTAAGGCAGGTTTACGTCAATTTCATTCAAGTTTTACCTCAGAAGGCAAACACAAAGGCATCTTCAGTCCACTTCGTTGCTGTCCCGTGTACGAGGTCCACAGCCTGTCGAAGACATCACCGCCACTGCCGCCATCGCGCTAAGAGCTGTGTAAGATTTGGTTTTGGCGTGCTAATTACAATTAGTATTATCTTCGTTAAATTTTTGAAATATTCAATTGATGTTGAGTTTCAAATAATTCAATAAATAATTATTATTTCATTCTTTGTATTCATTATTCAATCATCATTGAATTGGATAAACGTGTTCGGGAATAAAAAGATTTATTTTATTTATTTCTTACAAGGTGTTTCCAGCTTTCCACCTTTTGCTTCTTGTTTTAATTGCTTCGTTTCAATTAAAAAGCTGGTGGCGTCCAATTTAATATTAATTGTACACCTCATCCCAGTGATAGTGTATAAAATAGTTTAATTGGTGCCGAATTCCACTCCCTGAGGTGGAGTGCTCTAGCCTGGGGCAGTTTTAGGTTACAGAGTGAAACTTTTCGATTGGATCAATCTGGAAAAAAAGATTGGAATAGAAGTTACAGAATTTCGATTATAATAGCCAAAGCTTTATTCGTAAAATACATCGATCTTTTAAAAAGTTTAAATAAGTATTAAGTAATGTAAGCTCACTTTTATAAAACAATTAGCTATCCAATTTATCATGGTTGCAATGGTACAAAAGAATTTTATTTTGCGCTCCATCTGTTGTACAACATTTTACGTACTGTTTTGTCTACAAAGCTTGCCGAGTATTTTAATAGCAATTTAACCACAATTTTACATTGGGACAAAGTGTTTTTGAACATTCGGCTTCATTTGTATAATAATATTTTTCAATTGGAAATTGTTTTCCCACAGTAACATAAGCTAGTATGGAGTAGTTTTAAGTAGGAATAATTAATCTTAATGTGCAAAAATAATGAAGATTCTAAAATTGTCCGAACAATTATATACATCACAGTCGGGATAATCCAAGAGCTGTCATTAACCTCCCGGCTATTCCGATGTTATTGACAGCGTTTCGTTTCATATTACAACATCAAAATAATTCCTTGTTTTATAGACGTTGTTATTATTAGATTTTAAATGTTTTCAAATTTGGAGAAATAAACATAAGAGATCAAACAAAGCTTTCAGCTTTAGTTGAGCGCTCAACTGACTAGCCTTTGAGACACTTAAAAAAATATTTGTTGACGGTCCTTGTAGCAAACTGTGAGGTATTCTAATCGGTAGAAGTTTTCTAAAACTCTCAATTAAAACCAATTTCCCCTCAGTTCTTCAGCACTTATAAACTTAAAATTGTACCCTACAAGCACGAACTTTGATTTTATATATATATATATATATATATATAGTTGGGACCCTATATACCAAATAATTGGTGTCAGTGTATGTGTCTGTAACTAAACTAAATGCTTATAAAGCTTTTCCAATTTTTTCGGTTTTTCGCCATCTTTTTTACTTCTGTCCATGTTTTCCCTTTATTTTTCAATATTTCTGAAATAGTTTTATTCCATGTTTGTCTAGGTCTTCCTTTTCTTTCATTTTTAAATATTTTTGCTTCCCATATTTATTTATTTAAGAGGACTTCTTATATCTGTATTCCTAATTTTGTCTTTTTTTGTAACGCCTCGGACTCTTCTTAAGTATTTCATTTCAACTGCCTGTATTCTGCTTTTCTGTGTTTGGTTTAGCACCCACGTTTCACATCCTTAAGTTAATATTGGCCTATATGCTTTAAATATTTTTATCTTGGTATTGATCGATATTCCTTTGTTGTTTATGAATTTTTTGTTCATCGTATAATAGAGTTCCATTGTTTTTTATTCTTGTGTTCCGTTTTGATCGATTGTTATTCCCAAGTATTGAAATGTTGTCACTTGTTCTATAGCTTGTCCTTCTATTTCTATACCTATTTCTTTTTTCCCTTCTCCTATAACCATAACTTTTGTTTTGTTTTTATTCATAACCATCCCGTTTTCTTTCAAGATAATATCCCATGTTTCAATATTGTGTTTCAGATCTTCTTTAGTTTTCGCCGTCGTCAGCAAATGCCCCTTCTGAAACTTGTACCTTGTTAAGATCCATGTGTCCTATGTTGAATTTTTTGTTTTCATTCTTACATTTCTTTATTATTTCGTCCAAAAACATAATGAATAAAGTTGGACTTAAACTGCCTCCTTGTCTCAGTCCTTCAGTGGTTTTAAATGTTGACGATTGTAGATTCTTCGTTATAACTGAGTTAGTATTATTACTGTATATCATTTGAAGAATTAATTTTATGAGCTTATTACTAACTCCGCGTTTTTTGAGAATATTCCATATCTTTCTTCTTGGTGTTTTATCAAATGCTTTTTCTAAGTCAATAAATGCTAGATATATCTTTTTATTTTCTTGTCAGGCTTTTTCCGTTATTTGCTTTATTGAAAAAATATGATCCTGTGTGCTTCTGCCCTTCCTGAAGCCACTTTGTGACTCATCCAACGTATTTTCTTATATAGTCTTTAGTCTTTTGTCTATTATTTGTTCAAATATTTTCGTGGCAGTACATAGTAATGTAATTCCTCCTTATTGCCGTCCTTTTTACTGCATTTGTCTTTATATATCAGAACTATGAGAGATCTGGTCCAATTTGTGGCATTTTTTCCTGTTCCCTTTGATTTTAAATAGTCTTCTTTGTTGATTTATTTATTTGTACATAATATACAAAGTAAATAGTCGTCAAGGGAGCTTTTGCAATTGTTCGTTCCGCTTCTTGCTTGTCTATGTATGGTGAAATTGATTTTATGCCCGGTTTTATAAGCTCGGGTTACCCCTGCCCCGAGAGTTAACTCTGTGACAGGTGGGTGATACAGCGTTTTATAAAGCGGGGTAAGAGTTAACCCTGCCCCACCATTTGGGTCGAGTTAACTCTCGAGTTAGCGGTTGTCATGCGCAAAATGCTAAAATATGAAGAAATGGGAAGTTATGTTAAAAACAAGATATTATATATATAAATAATATCATATCCGATATATATTTTCAATGTGGACGTGGATGAAGTGAGAGATTAATTTGAAAGTTTTGATGACTTCCTAACAGATGATAAGGAAGACATTTTTCAAATGGTTGAGGCTCTTCGAGAACCTAGGGTTCTTAATAGAAATGCAGTCAGTGCAACTTCTTATTCCAAGAACTTCACACTCCTTCTACTGATGCTGGCAAAAAAAGGTACTGAAGCTAATTGATGACACTGTTTTTGTTAATACTTTTCTTGTTTGGCTTTAATTTTTTATATTTTGTTGACATTTCTACTATAAAAATTTAAAAAATGAACAAAATTATCAGCTGCTTAGTGACAAATGACATAAAGAAACGTCAGATATCACTTTATCAAGCTTTTATATAGTTCCAGCGTTGTCAGGTTTTGAATGTGTCCTATAAATATCTGAAATCGGAATTTTATAAAATATAGTATTTATAAAAGTCAAAGTGTATGAACTTCCCAGAGCAAATATTAAATATACAAAATGCCCGTTTCGGTAAGAGTACAAATAAACCATACAATCTTAAGCTGTTATACGCTGATTATGCAGTGTGCAATTTACAAGAAAATTATACCCCATTGTTTTGTATTTCACGTTACATTACTAACAAGGTTAAATAACATAGAAAAAGCGATGGAGGGTTTCGGGTGGATATATTATTACGATCAGGTTCGTATCGGTACATGTTCACGGCTAAAGATCGTCGATCTAAATATAACGTGCGACGTTTGTAAGCATGGCTAGCACGTTATTTTATGACAACATTAACCATCTAACATCTTGTTACGAATATTTCGCTTTCCGTGGAATTGCTACTTGAAAGGTTATTAACATTGACAGCATCGAATAACGCGAGAATTATTGTGAAATTCAATCGAGATAAATTGGTTAGTTTATTTCACGCATAATATTCAGTTTTCTGACATAATTTCATTCAAAAACATGGAATTGGAGGAGCTAAAAATAGAAAAATGTGTATCGGAAGACTGGAGCGATTAGTGTAGGTAAATAAGATATATTTGGGAAAACAGGGAGTGTGGGAATTAAGAAAAAGTATCGAAGGTGCATTTTTTAACACGTCATAGGAAAGCGCTGTCAAATGAACCTCAAAATTATTTTTCCTGTTAGGATAACTATGAACTGGTATTTCAGTTAAATTGTAAATTTATTTCCGAACTATACAGACGAATTGCAAAATAAATAGAGCTTGAAGAGTTAATAGAGTTCGCAATGAGCTGGTTCACATAGACGAATCCAAAATGGACATCTGATGCAGCCCACTGAAGACTTAACTTGTTGAAAGTGTTTGACAGCATACTATAGTTTTTAAAGCTGAATTGTTTGCCATTCTTTGCGTTGAGTGGATGCTAGTGAACGGTTATTCAATAAAGATATTTCCGACAGCAAGGCACTGTTTTTATACTTACTTGGAATACTAGACTATATTCCTGTACCACTGGAAGTGGAATTACTAGGTGCAAATAAAACATTTCAATACTTCTTAAAACAAGAGCTATTTATTACACATTTCTAACAATATTTTCTGAAAACCACATGTAACATTTACTATTGAGAAATAAAACATTAGTAAACAAGTATAATTAGCAGCCATGAGGTTTAGTTGCCAGTTATTCGAATTACCATTTTCCTCGTGACTTTTGGGTGTGTTTTGATAAGTTATTCTGCTTCCGTTATCCTGGGCACAAGAAGTAGGATTACACGAATGAGACTGAGGATTATAACCCACTGGTAGACAGTTCTTCATTATCAATATCATTGCTGCTACCTTTTTTCAGCCGTTTAAAGCGCTGACTACATTTATTTAATAATTTTCTCTTTTCCTGAATATCCATTTTACTATCCAATATAAATACTTACTTCATAAATAAGCCACAACACTCACAATGTTATCGCTTATTTTTACCACAAACACTCAAAATACTTCTACTTCTAACCTTACTTTTTGCAAATTAGGTCTTCTTCTTTTCCTTTTAATGTTCTTTTTACCTTTTTGCAAAGTTGAAGCAGCGGGATATCACAAATACGTCAGTCACAATATTTTGATAGGTATATATAGATTTAATAAACATTGTTATAGTTTAAAGACAATTAAAAAGTATTGACAAATATGTACGAGTTGTATATTTTGTAATGAAAATCATGTTTATGTACCAAGAGAAACATTCTAGGGACATTCCACCTGCGATGGAAACATTGGGACACTAGTGGTACTTTGTTGGTATGTCCCAGGTGAATACTGTGTTATTAGGGATCTGGGAGCAATCAATAAGGTTATATTCTGTATGTTTCTTGTGAAACTACAATCTTTCTTATATTTTTTTTTCAAAGTTTCGTTCCAGCTACCGATAAACATTTGGTTGTTAAAAGATTATTGCATTCCAATACTCTATGTCCTTTTTGTTGTCTAAAGACTGAATTTAAAATATTTTTTTTTGAATACCTATCCCATTTGTTACTTATTAGTAATACCTAAATAAAACAAGGGATCAAAATTTTAAGATCAACACATTATTATTCCGTGTTCATACAAAAGATGGATCAGTACCATAAATCTTTTCCATTTTTCTTTTTGTTTTTATAAATTTTTTCTTGAACGAAATTCGCTCTACGCCAGTGCGTTTGATTTTAAATGTTCTATTTGACCCCTTGGGCGGCGGACTCGCTTCTCTTTGTAAAGTTTCGCGCGGGCCGACAAAAAATTATAGGGTTTCGTAGGTATTTACTTGCTAATTCACAAACTCTCTTCTTTTGTTTTCAACGGGATCAACAGCCGATGACATGACATATTCGTGGTATTTTAACGAACACAGATCAAAAAGAAATAAAGAAAATAAAAATTTAATAGAAAACCATTACAGGGGCGGATTTATAAAATTTCGGGGTTTCTATATTTTCTTCATAGGTTTACGTTGAAAAATTATTGTGTTAGGTGGTACAGTAGGGAGCAAACAAAACTTGTATTTCGAACAGTATTGTTATAATTTCTTTGTTAACTCCCAGTACCTATTGTATAAACCTAGGGTAATAAGTGTAAATTAGGAATAATGAGGCGTCACTCGCTGAGAATATTTTTCAGAAGAAAAACGTCTAGCTTCTAGAGAATTACAATTGACAAACCGTAAACGGCCAAGCGGCTTTGAAAGCACTTAGCTCTCACCGTGTAACGTCGAAATTGGTTTTAGACTGCCAAAAAAGACTCTCCTCAATAGGAGAACTCAATAAAGTATTGCTGGTCTGGATCCCTGGTCATTCTGGCTTGGAAGGAAGCGAGAAGGCAGACTCTCTTGCAAGGGAGCGTGCGGCACGTGTTTCTATCGGACCAGGGGGCCGATAGAAATTGTCGCACAACATTGGCATCTGGCATTCTCAAATGGATTCGACATCAAAGTCGCATGAGATAAATTTTGTCGAATAACATGAACTGGCAACACCGAAATTTCGATATTATATCGTGTTCCATGCCACTTCTCTTGTAAAGTTGTAAAATAATGAAATGACAGTAGTAGTTATATGATCTGTGATGACAGTAATGATTTGGTTATTTGTTAGAAGTTAGAATGTACAATGTACTTACTTGAATGTAGAACAAGAATAACAAGATGAACATGGAAAGTGAAACCAAAAAAATTTTTGCACCTTCAAGATATAATTCACTTGCTGCACGATTCCCAAGTTCTATTTAGGGTTCTAGAATAATGATTAGCTCTCTAGCTAATTCTTGTAAAAGCGCTTCTATATATTCCTCGTCTCTCTCGAGGCCGCTGAAACATTTCGTGATTTTCTAAATTTTCAATAGCAATTAATAAAGCTGCCATTTTCTCTCTACAAAAATTTCTGAAACAGAACATAACAAGAGTATTAAACAATGTTTTGAGTGTTTTCACTTTTGACATGTATAACGTTAACCTATAAATTTCGCAAGTAATGAAATTCTCGCATTGGACATAAATTTTCGACTGCCTTTGACCATTCTACAATTATTTGTCTATCGAAAATTTGCGAAGGTGACATTTGAGAATAAGAATATTCAGATTTTATTCGACAAAGAGGATTTCTCGCATGCGACAAAATATGTCACGGTTTGAGAATAGGGTCCCAGAACCTACAATTGGCATCGCAATATGTTTTGCCAAATAAACACTAACTTCCTGTACAGCAAGAAGAGTTTTAGATTTCTGGCATAATTTACCAGGATTGGTTCATTCAAAGACTTTTATACATCCTTCGAAGAATGTCTCCAAACAAATGTTAGATTATAGCAGGCATGACCTACGTTGTCTAACAGGCCTTTTTACAGACCACTGTCATCTGAATCATCATATGCTAAAACTTGGACTGTCGGAAGATCGGACTTGCCGTCTTTGCCTGGAAGATGATGGAACAGCAGAGCATATGATTTGTGCCTGCCCCACCGTGGCTCGAATCAGGTATCTGATGTTTGGCAGGGTCTCTCTGTCGCCCTCGGACCTGAAATATCATTCACCAAATAAACTAATCGGCTTTGTTAAGAAGCTGAATTTGTTTGGTGAAATCTGAATACGTGTGAGCCACAATAGACTCTTGTGAGTCACAGTGGAGAGCCTCATAGATCCACACACCTAACCTAACCTAATCGTAGACAAAATGCATATGCATATAGTGCAGATAACCAAACCCGATATAACTTAGAAGTGTAATTCAATTGTTTTTTAATTTTAGTCTCTGTACATATTGGTTTTAAAGTGAAAAATGTTTTTTTCAAAAACATTTTATATCTATTAAATACAGTAGGGGTTGATAACTTCACCACTAACAATGTAAAAGGAAATAAAAAAATTTCATCTTCACTCCAATTTGACCAAAAAAATAAAAGCCCAATTTCACTCAGCACCTTTAAGAGATGATGTCCCGGAATTCATAATTTTAAACAGGAAATCACCTCCTGAATTTAAAAACACCCTTCACTAACACCGGATTTTTTTTATCCACAATAAGCCCAGGAGGCTGAGGTGGTACCGGCGAAAGGACGGCTCCGAAGGGAAAAGAAAAAAACACCGGATTTTTATTTATAAAATTGGAAACTCCCCTTGTATACTTATAATACAGTTTTTGTTTTGGGCTAGTTAGTCTCTGATGTAATCCAGTTGAGGAGAAAACAAAACTGATCTAGAAACCGCTGAGTTGGGTGGCCTCGTTATCATTTTTTAATAACCCGAATCGGAGTGGTTAAAAGCCATCATCTAAGTCGCGAAATATAGTACCCATTTTAGTGTTGAAGGTGTCACTTTACCGCACTGGTGCGAAAAATTATGTTTGTCAAGTTTTTGGGCACTATGTATGTATGTATGTATGTATTTTGGGGTGACAATCACTGAGACCTAAAAGATCTATTGTGCCCCCTTACTTCTACTCAGTTTCTGAGGAGAGTCTCAGAAACAGTCCTATTTCCTGGAGGAATTTTAGGTTGTCTGCAGGCTTCAGCTTAGGCAAATGTTCCTCTTCTATCCAGTAATCTCCTAGGTGCTGTGCTCTAGGATTCTGAAGTGCTGTGCAGTTGGAAAGTATGTGGATGGAGGTTTCTTCTTCCACTCCACAAAATCTGCATTATTCTTCCTCCACTATTTTGAGCTTTTTCAGGTGCCCATTCAGGCGACAATGTCCCGTTAGGATCCCTGTTAAAACTCTTACCGCAGTTTTACTTTTACTTATGAATTCTTTTGATCTTAATAGGTTGTAGTCACCCAGAAGAGTCTTTGATTGTATAAGCCCTACTAGATCTTTCCAATGGTCAGATCTTCTCTTTTTCTCGGCTTTACTTATTTCTTCCAATATTACATTGGGGCTGATTCCGCAAAAGGGTTCAGACCCCCTCTTTGCTAGTTCATCTGCTATTTCATTTCCTTCTATTTCAGTGTGTCCTGGAATCCATAGTAAGGTGACTATATTGTTCTCGCCTAGTTCATTGAGTTTGTCTAGTCGTTCCCACACCTTTTTGGAACTGATTACACAAGAGCTCAGTGCCTTAATGGCTGCTTGACTATCCGACATTATGATAATCCTTCGTCGTCTGTATCCTTTATCAATATTGAACTGAGCGCACTTTCTTATACTTGGGGTTTTTCCCAAGCTTTCAGAGTGTTTGGTTCTTGGCCCGAGCACTCCTATCCCAGTTCCTTCTATTGCTTTTGAGCCGTCTGTGTACCATTGAATGGTATTCTGTCCAAGTCTGGTGATGGTATTTGGATCCCATTTCTTCTTGTTCGTTCACCACATTGTATCTCATATTTTTCCTCAAAGGCTTTTAATTGAGCATTGATCATTTCCAAGAACCATTTCTACATTTCCTTTTGATTCTTGACTAGATTTTTCATCCTTTCATCTTCAATTTTTCCACTTTGGCATTTTTTCTTACCATTTCACGACTTTTTTGCCCACTAGACTTATTATTTATCTCATTATTTTTCAAAATATGCATTTTCTATGCACTAACAGCTTATTTGGACATAGAAACACTCTTCAAGAGCGGAATAAGAAGTTGTTTGGAGCCAAATTAGGTCTGTACGGTGTCTAAGTCGTTAACAGTAATTTTCTTACACCAACAAACATTTTAAGTTGTGAATAAAATTTATTCTACCAGGCCCAAGAATAATTGGAATAATTGTACAAAGATTCTAAATCAATCACTTATTTGTACATTACACTTGTTCAAACATCGTAGAGCAATTTTTCAAAATCAGTCATCATTTCTATTACTGTTGAGAGTGACAAATATAATTTATCTCTTAACGCTATTACTCTTTCCAAATAGATTTATCTCCTCGTCCAACTCCTGTTTCTTTCAATATAATTATTATTTATGAGTATATTTCTTGTTATGTTCACACAATAAAACACTTTATTGGGAACACGAATTTATT
>CAJUYI010000401.1:17781-60301 GCA_910591695.1 Galerucella pusilla
TTGTTACGGAAAAACACAAATTTGAATTCGAAGTACATAACATTTCTGTTAATGCATTTTGCAACAACCAAGATCTAAGATGCTGTTCTGATTGTTACAACGACCAACCTGTCCTACTATTATTGTAGCTAAAATTCAATTATAAATTTAAAAATTCTTCCGACAAAAAGAGGCTCTTCTTCTTAGAAGGAGTCTCAAGGTTATGGTTGCTGTAAATAAATTGCAACGAGTATGAAGCAGCGGCTTTAGTCGGATATTTTTAATACGCATACTACTTGCACTCTACAGTAGAACTAAGAATTAATATAAGGAATGGACTTTATTAAATTTGGAATATGGTACCGCAATATGGTCTATGACATACGCTGCCAGATTTGAATGGTGTTATATCAAGCATAGAGTATTAAAATAGTGAGTTTTTGACAAAAATTCTAGTGGAAACTGACTGTTTCATCGACAAGGACTGGGGGAGGGGTTAAAGAGTCCTAAAATTCGTGTGACGTAATTTATAAATGGCCCCAAAATATAAAATACAACCCTCGTAATAATGAATTTACTAGAGAAAATATTTATAAAAGTCAGTTTTTGAATAATATTAATTACCCTAAAGGGTTTATAAACAAAGAAATTAGAAGTATGTAAAGTATTTTTGACGATAAAAATGTCCATCTGGCAACGTGGTTATGCAGAGTAGGTATTCATCAACATCGTCATGTAATGGTATTATACCATATGTAGGTAGTTACAAGAGAGAGCATACCAAACTGAAGCCTAGACCCTGACATTCGACCTCGTCGGGTTATGCACTATACAGGGTTCATTTATTTTATTACAAAAACTTTCAATTTCCATGATAATTTCACGATACTATTCCACTAATTTATGCATAAAGTTTTTATCGATTTTAATGGACCATAAAACTGAAAGAACAAATTTTCAAAATGCAATCAAAAAGCTACAAAATATTCTTAAGACGGATTTATTATTGTTTAATCCCATAACTTTCTGTACTTAATCTATGTATGTATGTACCTATTTTGGAGTGTGATATTCACTGAAACCTAAAAGATCTATTAATTGTGCTCCCTTACTTCTACTTATTAGTTTCTGAGGAGAGTCTCCCTCTAAAAAATTACTTTAGTACCTACCTAACTGATCTACTAATATCTAGGTTTGAACTTCATGGCCGATTATTACGTACTAACCAACATTATAATGTAGAATTTACAAGTAAATCATTTCTCATGAAATCACTGTTCTCTGAGGGGCTTCGACTTTACAATTCGCTACCAAATGTTATTAAAAACAGTAAAAATGTGTAGATATTCAATAAAAATGTGAGTTTATTCCTTAGAGATGGGACATTTTAGTTTTAAGTTATTTTCTTTTGTATATTGTATATAAATAAAATAGTTGTTTGTAATTAGCTTGGAGCTAAATAAACATAAACATTACATTATATATTATTAGTAGTTCCTTTAGTCCTATTTCCCGGAGGAATTTTAGGATGTCTGCAGGCTTCATCTTAAGTAAATGTTCCTCTTCTATCCAGTAATCTCCCAGGTGCTGTGCTCTAGAATTCTGAAGTGCTGTGCAGTTGGAAAGTATGTGGATGAAGGCTTCTTCTTCCATGCCACAAAATCTGCATTCTTCTTCCTCCACTATTTTGAGCTTTTTTAGGTGCCCATTCAGGCGACAATGTCCCGTTAGGATCCCTGTCAAAACTCTTAGCGCAGTTTCATTTGATCTCAACAGTTTGTGGTCACCCAGAAGAGTCTTTGATTGTATAAGATCTTTCTAATGGTCAGATCTTCTTTTTTTCTCGGCTTTACCCATTTCTTCCAATATTACATTAAGGCTGATTCCGCAAAAGGGTTCAGGCCCCCAGAAAGGTATTTCAGTCTGCCTCTTTGTCTGTCTGGTAACGGTATTTGGATCCCATTTCTTCTTGTTTCTTGATTCCGTAACGAATTTCTTTGAAAAGTTATACTTTTTCATCATCACTTAATCTAACGTTCACCACATTGTATCTCATATTTCCCTCAAAGGCTTTTAAATGAGCATTAATCTTTTCCAAGAACCATTTCTACCTTTCCTTTTGATTCTTGACTAGATTTTTCATCCTTTCATCTTCAATTTTTCCATTTTGGCATTTTTTCTTACCATTTCACGACTTTTTGTCTTACTAGACTTGTTATTTATCTCATAATTTTTAAAATATGTATTTTCTATGCACTAACAGCTTATTTGGACATCGAAACACTCTTCAAGAGCGGAAAAAGAAGTTGTTTGGAGCCAAATTAGGTCTGTACGCTGTCTAAGTCGTTAACAGTAATTTTCTTACATCAACAAACATTTTAAGTTGAGATTTAAAACGCATTTTCTCTCGATTGCCATTAGGCTCGAATACATTTTTTATTTCATTCAACAGTGAAGAATGTTAAATTCATTCTGAGAGGCACTAACTATCGCTCTTTGTTATTAATGGTAATGGAACCTAACAGTCTCGATAAAACATGTATTTATAGGACCGAAATTATTATACATTCAATATTTTCTGGTACAACTATTTTAAAAATAGTTTTAACAATCTTTGACAAAAAAATCAATTTCAATTGACGGTTTTCAGCCATCTATTTTCTGTATATTATTCTCCCACTCTTTAAGGATATTAGCTAGATACTCATTTGTAAAGCTTGACTCTCTAAATTGTCTCCAGATGTATGCTTCAGACCCTTTTGTTGTTTTGAAGATGCTTTTTCCGTATTTGAATATTTCATTCAGAGTCCTCGCATACTTTTGGCAGGATTGGTTCTTCCACGCTTTTTCTTTTCATGCAACAAATTTTCGATTGGTGAAAGCCTATTTTATGGATGGGATTTCACGATCTGTAAGCCATTTCATGTGACAAGCAGCACCATCTTGCAGAAAGATAAAGTCATTTCCAGAAATACCTACTACTCTCTTCCAAAGAAGGCAATGAAGAGTACTCTAGGATGTCTAAGTGTTTTTATCTGTGTTAACAATACCCACGAAAAAGACAATAACCGAATATGAAATCTTGCGATTAAGACAATCAGGATGGTAAGTTTCATGTTTTTGGTGGATAAATCTGCTCCGGCTATCACCTAACTTCACAACGCGATTCGTCACTACAATGTATTCTATTCCACCTTTTCTTATCTCAATTTCGATTATCTTTATCCCATTTCAACCTTCTTGTTCAGTTTTACAGTCACTAACGGTTTTTCCTTGGAAAACTGAAAAAATTATTATCTTTTGCTACTTTATTTTGAACTTAACTTGTAGGTACCAAATTCCACTTTCTCAAGTCGTCTTTTGACAACAAAATTAATATTAATAAATTTTAATATTTAAATGGTTCTGACTAATTGCTAGATGAAGGCTCCCCTTTGTGTTTTGAAAAATATGTGAAATAAAAGAATTAAATTAATTTATTTCAAACCCAGCAGCGTTATCAAAAGGAACCCGAATGGTGCTGTGTAATGAGTACTCATATAAAATCGGACTTTTATTAGAATCTATCTCCTACAAAATTTTTCGAAAGGCTCGAAATTCATAACCCACTAGCGTCTCTAATAAAAACATGTAGCGATATTTTTAAATTGGAAAATTTTATAAAAAGGGTGCGTTTGCAGAAGACCTAAGGATTTGTGCAGCCAGCAAAGAGGACTTGCAGAAAAATTTCTCTATATGGGAAAGCGAACTGAAGAGAAAAACTTAAAAGTAAACAAAACGTAATGTCCAGTTGATGAATAAATAAATTCAATGATACAAGAGGTGTAAAGATAAATAAAAATGGAAATGAAGATATCGAAGTAGATCAAAGAATCATTAAAACTTTATCATTCAATATCAAGATCATTTATATGAAAAAAAAACAAGTGACAGAACCAAAATTACAGTAGGTATATAATAGTATATTGTATAATTAGTGGGAAAAGCATAATATTCCCAAACGACTGTGACAATTACCAGACGAGGAGCTCAGCGACGAGTCTGGTAACGCAGGAGTTTGGGAATATGCTTTTCTCACGAATTATACATACTATTTTTTCTTCGATCGTAGATTTACATTTAAAAAATCAATTAAAAAATATTTCATTCAAGATGTAATAAAGTAAGGTTAGGTAGGTTTCTTTATGTTCACATTGAAATATAGAAGTGGTAACCAAACCAAACATTTAGCCATGCAGCTTCAACGCCTATAAATTCTCGTTGCCCTCCAGTACAATTTACAAATTGCACTGTACAATAAATGTAAATATTAACAACAATTAATTTGTGATCAAGAGTATCGTTATAAATTAGATGTTTTTTTTATTTCTTTTATAACCACTTTATCAATATAACAATTAAAACCATACTTTGTTTCATTTTATTGTAATAATCAATTTGTAACATTACCACACGCTACAACAATGCGGTAAGAATATTACCGCACTGTTATTTTCTAATTGCTTAGCAACAGCCCACTATTCTGGAATGTTGAGCTTTGCGCATAGAAAACAGGTTAAAATAGTGTCACTTTTCCCACGATCGAAGAAAAAAACAGTTTACCGGCCAATCCTCACTTATGGAAGTAGAAGTTAGATACTGTCACAGAAATCCAAAAGTCAAATCTAGGTAATGGAAATGAAATGTTTGCGGAGAGTGAAGGGTATAACGCGATGAAATCGGATAAGAAACGAGGATATGAAAAAGGAGCTGGAAGTAGAACAAATACTCGAAGTATTAAATACACTCAATAAGACTAAGCAGCAGACTAGTCGGGGATGTGTGGGAAGCTCAAGTTGATACAAAAAGGAAGATAGAAACAGACCCAAGAAAACTTAGACTTAAGAAAACTTGGAACAAAGAGGGTGCAGAAATAATGGAGAGAGTAGCAGATGGGAAGAAGCAAAAAATGTAAAAAATGGACCAATTTTATCTACAGACAAAAATTTTGCCTTACAAAAAGTAACACCTATATTATGAATTCATTTATTCCTTATTTGGGTCACAGAAGTTGATTTTTCACAAAATGCTTTTATTTATTTGAATATTTATCTACTCTAATTTGTCCCGCCTCTGATTTCTTCATTGTATCCACTAAATGAGTTATTTTTGTAAGAACGTCTTGATCAGACCTACAAAATATGTGTTGCCACTTAATAGTTTTCGAGTTCATTGGTTCTATAACTAAAGTCACTGCAGGTGTCTTTTATTGCCGACAATGCTGTTAAGCCCTGTAATTGTAATGAAGATGGGTCATAAACATAGTTTTATTTAAATGCTTTGTTGGAGCCAACAAACACCTTTTTGCGTCTGCACAATTTAGTCTTGCAATAGAAACTGAATATTTAGAACAGACAATGATTTATTTGATTTTTATTATTTGCCGATGTACCTAATTCATACAATTATCTTGTCTGCTGTAGTTTTTCTTTTATTATTAATAGATTCGTCAATATTCTTATATCCTTCACGCCTTTTCAATGTTTGTATTTCAGCACGCGGTCTGGATATTAAACAACGAGACTGCTTATGGAAATAGGACATTGTTTACTGAGTAGGAAAAGCCTAACATTCCTGGACGACTGTAAATTTTGCTAAAGCCGAGATTTAGCAAATCAGAGTCCAGGAATGAGTCCCAAACGGCGTGAGTAATGCATTCCCGCCTCCTCCCAAAAAAAATTCATTACTATATGGTTGATTTCGAAAAAAAAAATATTAGTATGGTTTTAAATTTTGATTCAAACATCCTTTTTTCATTTTTGGAGACGCAGGATTTTTCCAATGTAAGTTTCATCAATTCAGGCTCTTCAATCAACCTCATTTGACGAACTGGCTTTTGGTCAGGGGTCAAGTTTTTTAGGACCAGCTTTGCATGGATTTTTTGTCTGTTTCTTCATCCTACTTTGTGAAAACTACTCATATTACTTTTTTAAATATACTTTTTCTAAATAATTACACTTCAATGAAAATATTTTATTATTTTAATAATAATTTCGATATGTAAAATATCATCGCCAGAATGAAAGAAGTTATGATATCTTGACTACACCAAATAGTGACCTAGATTAGATTAGATTACATTAGAATTGGAGTGGCTCTTTGTCCCATCCCACTGCGATCTTTGCGGATCTATTGTGGTTCCTTCCTATATTTAGAGCTCGATATCTAGCTTTATTCTTTTTATTAGAATTATTAGCCTGGATAACGCCTCCCTTGCGTAGCTCTCTACCCTCCGTTTTTCTTCTCCGAGTAAGTGAAACCGCACATTTACTAAGTCTTTGCACTCACAGAGTAGGTGCTCCGCGGTTTCATCTTCTTCCTGGCAGAACCTGCATAGGCTGTCATCTGCTATTCCAATTGTGTCCATATGTTTCCTCAGCCTACAATGTCCGGTCATCATCCTCGTCGTTTCTCGACTTTGACATAGTCGTCGTGTGACAGTCTGGCCGGAGGACCTTTAAGGAATAATTTAGCGTGCCTTTGTCATGGGGTTTCATATCACCAGCGCAACGCCTGGTTGTTTATCCATTTGTGGATGCTCCCTTTACTTGGGCATTTAGCAAAAAAACAGTGACCTATCTTGTGATTGACTTAATATTTATATATCTATGAATAGAAAACACAAGATAGGTCATTATTTGGTCTAGCCAAAATATTAAACATCAAGAAGGCATCACATCAATTGTAACTTCTGTTATTTTGACGATGATATTTTTCCTTATCGGTGTTTACAGTCTCAGCAATTGCTTGACGATCTCCGCTCACAATTTGGTCACTGTTTTTGGTGTTGAAACAGAGACAGGTCGACCGGGATGCTGGTCAGCTCCGGTGCTATCTAGACCTCCAGAAAACCGTCGAATGATATAGGGAATTCTCACCATACGCCCCTTTCAACAACACCATGGGGAACGTCAAGTCATGTGGGTGATGAATAACAGTATATATTTCCTGAAAAAAATAGGGATTTATTGAAGCTAGGAAAAAGAATGTCACATACTTTTTCACAAGCCTTGATAATCATTAGGCAGTGAATAACTGATAAAGTCAGGGAATCTAGAGCTACCTTACTGCTAAATTGTCTCTAAAATGATAATTATAATAAGGTATGGTCCAGAGAACGGGTTTTAATGTTGTCTTCAGGTAATTTGTGTTGTTACTTCACTGGAACAAAAGTATTTGAAAGCGATTCCTGCACCAATAAGCAATACTACGTTATATAATCACTTATAATGAAGATTTAATACAGCACCGTATGGTTAAAAAGCCATTATACTCGGCAATTTTCCATAAAATAGATAAACAAACCATTAAAATCATTAAGAAATTACGTATGAATCAGAGAAGATATCTTCACTTAAACATGTGCGCATACTATAATCGTTTCTAAAATTCATAGAAAATTATATTTAAATTTATTTAAATGGTAAAAAGGGCAGGTTAAAGGCTAACAATACACACAAAAGGACGTGTCAAATGGTCAGTGTATCGGTATTCTGTCAATTAACAATGAAAAGTGTTGGTGCTTATACCCATACCTTTTCAAATACCTAAATGATCACGATGTCTGACGAATAAGGTAAAAAAAGTACCGACAAATAAGTTTATTAAATATATCCCTTCGCTGTGTTATCCAGCCTGTCTACCACTTTATATTTGATAAATTATTTTCCTTGTAGCGTTTCAATTAATTTTGATAGACCAGCCTTTCATCTTTCTTTTCGTGTCGAGATATTGATGGATATAAGCATTTGAATTTTAAATCATGTTTGTATTACACAGAAAAAAATTATTTAAATATTTTTATTATGAAAACATTTTACTTTATATTCCCGAAAGAACAAGTAACGAGTACTATTAATTTACATCATTTAAATTATAAAACAACAAAAATAATAAATAGTTGCCACTGTGCCACGCCGTCGGTGTTTCGCTTTGTTTTTTATTCTCTTTTTTTGTCACCTTATCAACAGTTTACGGCTCCTTGTCTAACGACAATAGAAAGATATTAGAGAGAGTTATTGGAACTTTTATAAGGTCAAGCAGTAAAAGTGATGTCCTTATAGTGACATATACGCATGCGCATTTGATGTTTTGAATAAGGGAAACAATTGTCGCTTTCGTTTATTTGGGCTTCAAGCACTTGTGCGCCTCAGTCGTCACGACTTTTAAGCAAAACGAACACGATTTTTTAGGATCTTCAAAACCACTTGTCATGTGCCAATGCCAATGTATTTCCTGTGTTGTTAAACGAACAGTTTTCAATTATAATGTTTTTGATAATATAATATTGCATATTTAGATATTTTTAGAGAAGTTTAAATCGTAATCGGCACAATCTAAACCTTTAAAAACGTTAAACCGGTGAAACGTCAAATATTTAATGTCCGTGGCTTGAAGCATGCTTGAAGCTCATACTTTTCGGTGTGTGCTTGAGGGGCAAGGTGAAGGTAAGACTAGGCGTCACGCCCGGTAATAAACGAACGGAATTCAGCACTCTAAGGAATTCAGTCACTACGAGCTGCTACTAGCAGCCAAACGCTTATTATTAAGGTTAGTGCTTGTCCTTATTTGTGCGCGATTACTGCAGTGCACTATCCCGACTTTATTTCATGTTTCATATTTATATGTCACAATGTGTAGGGATAGGGGATCTGTGTCATCTGTGACACCTACCTTAATATAATGTCACTATAGAGTTTCATGTTTCAATAACTCCAAATTTTAAGTCTGTTTTCTATTTCATGTTTCGACGAAAAAATTTGTTCAAATAGATTCTACTTACTACTTCCTTCCATTCATTTTTCGTGAACAACATAATGAAAGATCGTGAATACGGTTACGGGATCTAAATAAAGAATATAGCCAGAAATTTGAGAATATTCCATAAATGAAATTTAATGTTGTGTGGTGAAGAATTATAGAAGAAAACTACCGAAACATGTAACAAACTTTAACGTTCTAAAAATAATGATATTTATGTTCTTAGATACTGCTGGTGTTCTAAATATACTACAATTCCTGCAATACCTAACGTTGTTACAAAATGAAATATGCAGGAAGGATATCAAAGAAAGATAAATAGGAATGGGAAGTCGTTTATACTCAATTTTTGTCGTAAAATTTAGATATTTTGAAATATTTAAAGTCCTGTTTACTGGCCCAACTATCGGAACCATATTAACGATGAACGTGATAAAAACTACAATATATAATTGATAAAATTAGTTTTTTCAATTTGAAATATTGTATTTTTGGATCAGAGAAAAGAGATTAAAAAAATACTTATAATAACATCTACTAAACAAAATAAAAGCAAGTTATAGCTTGGCAAGTTTATCTGAAGCTACAGGGCATCGGTAAGAGGCGAGGCATATATGTCATAAACGTACAAATGGCGTACGGTACCTATTTTACCAAGTAAAATTGAGAATACAAAGGTAACTGACAATACCAACGCCACTGGATAAATCAATATCAGTCAATTGACGAAGTGAGAGGGAAGAACCTACGCACGCGCTTGCCAATAAGAAGTCAGCAGGTCGATAAAAATCACCAATTATGTAATTCGGAGGGTGTGGTACCTAAATATGGATTTTGTTCAACGCTGCCAGAGCTTGAAAAAGCCCATAAAAAATTTAGAAAATTGCTCATCTTTTAATATTCATAAAATTGAAAAAATAATCTTAATAGAAAAAATCCAAGGAAACAAGCACATTAAAGAATTAACGTTCAATTATATTGTTAATATTGTTAATAATAAAAAGTCCCTTTTCTAATTATTATCACTACATACTTAGCACTTTAGCTTATCCATAGTTAAACGTGGCAATATCGAATGTTTTCGACTGCATTCCTTTCACGGCTTCAGATAAACTTGCCAAAGTGTACAACAGCGTCATATCGTGTGATATCGACTGATATCGACTGATAACTCTGATTCGGTTTGGCATTGTATCAACTGCAGTCATCTGGTTCCAAATTTCTTGAAGACGGATCTTCAGCTTTGCGGAATTTTCTCGAAGCTTTTTCTTTGATACAAGGCTTCAGTCGGCGATAGATCTGGACAAGTATAGACGTCCAATTTAAAATCGAAATATTGTGTTCCATCATCCACTCTTCGATTTTTTTAAGCCGTATGACAAGCGGCGCCATTCTATTCAAGTATCAAGTTTTAGAAGGCTGGGCCAACTTTACTAAGACGGGGATTCGCAATTTTTAAGCGAAACGTTGTATCATCTATGAGATACAGAATGTTTGCTTTTTTTGTAATAAATAATGAAGCCCGACTGTCATTGAAATTCAATGTGGATCATATTTTTCTTGGAGACGCTACTGGTTTACAAAACTATTGAAAATTTGTTTTCCACACAATACTTTTTATCCACAATCACATTATACCTAATAATTGGAAATTATATCCACACTTATCCTCTTTATTCACTAGTGAAATCATGAAAATTAAAATCAATACACTTTTGTTATTTATTATAAATATTAGTATTAACGTTAATAATTTTTTGTGTTATAGCTGCCTATAGAGTGAAATGTCCTATCAATCTTAGATGAAATCTGATTCTTAATATGATTGAGGATAAAACGTTATATTGCACTCGTGTTTTCGTTGCGTTTTATCCACTTATGAAAATTAAACCCACGAGCTTTGCTCTCGGGATGAAACACCATCTGATACACTTATACAATAAATAACTATAATAATATCTCAAC
The DNA here is from genome assembly GCA_910591695.1 of Galerucella pusilla. Taxonomy (NCBI): domain Eukaryota; kingdom Metazoa; phylum Arthropoda; class Insecta; order Coleoptera; family Chrysomelidae; genus Galerucella; species Galerucella pusilla. Next base: position 28,525 of record CAJUYI010000401.1, read on the forward strand.
TGCTCTACAAATACTCAGATGATACAAAATATAAAACTTTATAGGTCCCGCCTTGGTATATAACGTTTGAATAAGAAACAAATCAAGATTGTACGGGTAATGTCAGCCTACTCATTTTTTGGAACCAGTTCACCAAAATGTAAACTAGGGCTATCCAGTACCGGATTAAGGTGGTGAAAATATACAAGTAGTACCTAATGAATACAGACCACAATATCTATTATTTATTATTTCCCCTGAAACACCAAATTCTGTGATCCACTACGATTCCAGCTTAAGTTATCACATAAATACTCCTCTCCATCCTACCACTCGAGCCTTTACATTGTTTGCTTGTTTCGTTTACGCATCAAAGGCGCCAGCCTTTCATTTTCACCGAATTATAACTTTATATACTGTTGTTTTATTTTACCGGCGAAATTCCTTCCTTCCTCAACCTGATGTAATTCCCAGGAATATTTAAGACCTAATAGCTAGGCATACACGGAAGGGATTTTCGAACGATCTGGTCTGGCACCGATCAGTTCGTTCAAATTTTCCACTTATTAATGTGCAACGACAGACGAGATCGGTGAACGATCAGGACTGTGGTATTTCCTCTAGATCTGTACTCTCTACTCTCGAGTTATCGTTCTGTTAGTGAGTGAGCACATGTTTTGTGGCGTACCTACTAATCCATCAAAGCTTGAAGTACTCATTCGCAAGTTATTCATAATATCCCCTTTTTCATGCTCGCGAAGTTCTTGAAGTAACGGCATGTGTCCATATTGATCTCGATCTTGTACCCACTTTTTCACCCATTTTGTTCTACGTTTCTTTTTATTGACTTTAATTATTACTACCATGCACAAACCCAGTAGGGCCACTCTTTTTTTCTTCTCCATTTTCAACATTTTCACAAGCTATACTTTTTGATCCGTTCCTTTGTCCGCCAGGATTTTAAACAAGTATAATATATCTGATCGCCCGTCCAGATCTCTGGTGGAAATCCGAGAAATTTCACCATTAACTAACGGATTCGTCATCTCACACATCAGATCTGGCAATACGAAGTACGAATAGATGTTTACGTTAGTGGGTAATGACGGTTTTGGACCGTGACAGATCAGATCTGAAAGATGGAATGCCGGTCTAGACAGACGGACAGATCGTTCGAAAATCCCTTCCGTGTATGCCTAGCTATTGACTATCCTACTACTACTACTACTACTAAATGTGCAGGCGAGCCTTGTCCTGGACAACTCAAGCCAAGGTTCCGACACTGAGGCCACTGGCGGGCCCATTGTGCCATTCCTGCTACCTAGTCATCCATGAAGCCGAGCCCTTCAATAAAGGCCACAACCTTTTTCAGTGGATGCCTGCTTGTGTCTCCAGGAGCCATGACAGTGACTCCGAAGATTCGCCTGCGTAATACAGCCCAGTGTGGACACTCTAAGAGAACATGAACTAACGTTTCATCAGTCATGCCGCAACCCCTACATAGGGAACTTTCCTCTACTCCTAGATTGTAGATGTGCTTCCTCATACAGCAGTGCCCTGTTAGGAGTCCTGCTATCTTCCTTAGCCTACTCCTTGGTAGTTCAGTGGCTGCTCTGGCGTGTCCATCAGTCCATCCCTTCAGTAGAAGTTTGGATTGTCTAGGACCCAGCAGACCCAATGAGCGAGGTGCTGATGCCTCAGCCACTTCTTCGTCTCCTTGCGTATTCTTTGTTTTGTTAGGCCCAGGGTCGGGCCTGGGCCGCAGAAAGTAGCTGCCGCCCCTTCCGCAGCCAGTGCATCCGCCATCTCGTTGCCTTCAAAACCAGAGTGGGCTGGAATCCATTCGCCTGCAAGTTCCGCCGTTCCGCCTTGCAAGATTAGCAAGTCGTTCTCGACATTCGTTAGCAAGTCCTGAGTTGCTGGTATACCCACTCAGGGCTTTAATTGCTGCCTGACTGTCGGAGTATATGGTTATGCGTCGATCCACATAACCTCTGTCTAGGTTTATCTCGGCCTGATATGCAGAGTCACCCTCACCCAATGGTACGCAAACCTGTGTTCTTGGGTTCCTGGAGTAAATTCCAGCCCCTGCTCTATCGCCGGAGCATGAGCCATCTGTGTACCAGACGGTCCCATTAGGCTGTGTATTCCTCTCTTTTTTCCAGGACTCTCTATCCCGTATCGTGGCCCTGTATGGGGTAGCGAAGTAGTACTTACGCAGGCATTCATCAGCCGCTCGAGCCAGAACTGGAATATCTTCCAGGAGCCGGAGCTTCTTGACGTGCCTGCACTCTTCCCCTCTTCGCACGTAACCCAGCCGTTTCAAGCGCAGGAAAGCCCTCCCCGCCTCAGCCTCGATCACATGGTGGAGAGGCCGAAGACCAAGGATCACCTCCATCGCAACAGTTGGTGTAGTCCTCATGCAGCCAGTTGCCTATCCTATCTATTCCAACCTTGAAGTACCAGTATTCCTTACCATTTTCATGACTTTCATGAGAAAATCGAGTATGAAGTCGATAACTTTATGGCGTTACTATAATAGTGAAGTTATTATAACTGTAAATTGAGAATTTTGTAATTGAAATAAAGTATAGTACATTAAATACATCTACTGTGTGGAACTTGTTGATAAATTGAGCGAAAATTATTTAAAATTTCACTTATATACATGAATTTTTGACTACGTCTCTGGACAAATCCGATTTCGAGCCCACTAACTGGCTTAACCATATTTGGAAATAGTCTCGAACTTAGTCTCGGACTCGGTTAATAAAAATTTCATTGACGAGTAGACAATTCTGAAAACAAAAGAAAAAAGTACACAGCAGATCCCAATTAGAACGCAGTTGTGAATGGAATATACAATTGCAGAAAACTGGAAGGATTTTGAGGCCTTATTCAATAAAATCTAGATAATAGAGAAATAAAATTGTAATTTGGTCGATTTATTATCAATTAATTGTAATTTAAATAATAGCTTGAGTTAATTTAAATGGTAACTTTAAAAGCTATCTCCCAGATTTACTCTTAAACATTCAGTGAAATGGATAACTTTTTATTTCAATTTTCAAAATTTCTTTGCCAATTTTTTATTGTGTGCTTCCTATCTATTTTTTTCAGTTCTTAATTCCTTCTTCTTCTTGTCTCATCCATCTCAGTTTTGGCCACATTTGCACTAGCTAGCCACTATTCTGTCCTTTTTGTCTTACCTATGCAGATTCTCTTGCAATGGAGGGAGCTGAATCTGGTTGATGAAATATGAATAGGTGTGAGCCACAATAGACTATTGCGAGTCCTAGTGGGGAGTCTATAACTCATCACAAACATATCCTTTGTCAATTTTTTCTTTGTTTTCATATTTTTGACGATACTTAGTTTTTCCCTGGTTCAGTCTTCTTCTTTTTACTTGGTCCATTACAATTTTTCCCTCCTCAATACAATCTCTGTATCTGTAGAGTAGGGAGGGTAAGTGTAGTCTCATAGGCCACATGTAACCCATTGTACATCCTCCCGAGGAGCTGTCCTAGGTCATCGTCCATCCTGTCCTTCCCAGGAAGGTGGACAGGTCACTAGGAGACATCTACTTTATATAGGCTAAGGCTAAAGAACACACACTCTCTTATCGACGATAGCTCCGGACACTCGCATAAGACATGCCTGACAGTTTCATCTTCCTGTTCACACATCCTGCGTAGAGGTGTGTCCACTAGCCCCATAGTATGGAGGTGTTTCCTTAGTTGACAGTGGCCAGTCAGAAATCCTACTGTTAAACGTAGGTTATTGCATTTGCAGCATCTGACTCATTACCATATACCTACTATTTGCTCTTGTTATTTTACTCTCCATTTGTGCCTCTACCATTTCAGCATTTTTGTCTTCAAAGACTGTCTTAACAAAATTTATCCATTCAAATTAGATTCCGTTTCACGTCATAAGAACCCATGTGAAGTTGCTGTCATATGCGCGAACTTGTTGTCAAAACCAGCGCCATATTGTAAAATTGACATGACATTTTAAATCAGAAGCGTAACGTTTTCACAGTTTGTAGGTTAACACAAAATTAGAATATTAAAAATGTGTTTAATATGTAGATATAGTTTAAATAAAGCATATTTGGGAATTCTTTTAAGCGTTTCGAGATATTTTCACATACAATAGACACTGGTATATGAAAACACTTGGTATCGTTAAAATATTTATACTCTCAATTTAACTGTTGGCGATGTTAGATGAAGAGGCCAAATATTAAGACTCTAATACATTTTTATATAATTAAAAAAGGTAAAAAAACAATTAATGGGAACTTGGAAAATTCTTTATAAATAGTGGTGACATCTTGGTTCTACCTCAATTTATTTTCTAGCATAAGTTGTATTCCATTTTGTTTATCTGCTTTTCGATGTCTTATTTTCATGTCAGTAATAAAAGATACCTTCTATAGTTGATCTAAAAGATTACAGGCAACGAACATATTGATACAATAAAAGGATATGTACATGCAATCAAGTATATATTTACATATTGCAAAATCACTTCGCATATATATATTGATTTGAATCAAAAGATAGTCTGGGGATTAACATTAAAATTGAATAACTCTACTCTACTATGGTTCATCATCACCTTAGAAATTGTCGGGAAGAAATCTTCTCCGCTTCAGTGTACAAATTAATCTAAATCAAGTAGTAGAACCAGAATATTGAGGAAATTAATAAAAAAAACAACAATTAATAAACGTACGTTAATTTTTTGTAGAAATGACTGGACTATACCATAACAAAAGAAAGGTGTATCAGTTGTCAGTGTCAAATTGCATCTGATCTATTTTCAACGATTCCATGCTGTCAACGGGATATTCGCATGCAATTCTCAAGACCGTTTGGTATGGCGTATACATACACTGAATAAAGGGGCTATTGTGCCATTCTTTTTATTATAATCAAATCCACAAAAGATGCTATTCTCTCTAAGTATGTGGGAATACAAAGAACCTGTAGGTACCAACATCTGCACTAAAAAACCACAAGTGCAAGAAGAATAATTATGAAGGGAACATTAACCCTTTAATAAATAAATATATTTTTTCTCCAAATGACATTAAAAGCGGCCTTTTAATGACACTTGGCAGGCAGAAAAAGTTCGTTGCTAGGCAACCTTCCAAGTAATAATTTAAATCAAACTGGTTATTAAAATTGACAATGACATTAAGAAAACTCAAAATGATGCTGATGATAATAAACTGGTTTTATTGCGTGGAATTGGAACAAATTTGAAGAAAAAATTATATGTTTCACACGGCAGAAAAGCAGATTTAATGCCTTGGCTGGATTCATTCAAGAACCAGCCGCGGCATTAAATCTTGTGCTTTTATGCCTAGTAAAACAAATAACTATAGCGTGAGCTCGCGTGTAAAAACTTTTTTTCTAGCTACCATTTTACACTAAAACAGTCCTCGTTGGCAGCTGTGTGCGTGTGTGTTGGGAGGCATAGCATCAGCTTTCGCCATTTGCCACATACTATGTCAAATCTGGAGGAAATTTAAAAGAAATTTCTTCTTATATTCTAATATTGGTTCTTCTCATGTATCTGATTACAGAGACTAAATCAAATTTGCTGTTTATTTATTATACCTGAAATTAATCGATTATTTCGTAATATGAACGTATACTTTCACATTATCAAAAGACGTTAGCAAATATTTAAATACAATTTTCCCCTTATAGTTAGATTGGCGAATAGGTGCAACTGAGTGGTCGGCAAGATCTCCCAACTTGACACCACTTGAAATTTTTCTCTGTGACTACCTGAAAGAGCGCGTTTATGTTGAACGCATACATCTTGAAATGCAGGGCAAATGGCCAGCATTTTGAGCACTTACTGTAATGTGATGATTTCCGCATGCTCCAGTTTAGTTAAGCTTCCCTTTTCTATGCAACAGTCTTCTAGATTCTGTGCCCCACACACACACTCTATTCTTCTTGCTCCAGTATTCTGATAGGACACCTGTCAAACTCTTAGAGTAGTCTTACTCTTAAGCACTCAACTTTCCTAGGAATATCTTTTTTCTACTAGCTCTTTATAATGGTCAGATTTTCTCCTTTTTCTCCTTTTTTTCCCTGAAAATAGCTGGTTGACTATACACGATGGTAATCCTTTGCCTTTTGAATATTTTATCAATATTGATCTAGGTCCACTTTCCTATGGCGTAAATTTGCTCTTGACAGATACTTGGGGTTTTACCAAGCGTCCAAAGTGTTTGGTTATTTTATAGATATTGTAGTGTTTATAATGTTCCTGCGGAAACCAAAGACCACCCTCTCTGTATGTCTTCCATTTCACTTAAAATCCCCTGTTTTAAAGAATTTACTAATATTAATGAAAGACCAGAAGTTATATATCTATTCTAAGCTGATTACATTGTATTACAAATAAATCAAAGAAAAAAAATTGTTAGTCATATTTCAATCATATATTATGAACAGGGATTAACGTCCTAATCCCAACAGGAGCTCACGGGGTCTTCTTGCTATTCACTTTGTTACCAAGTCAGATAAATATAATGCGGGGATCAGGTGGACTATTGTGTGTAAAGAAAAAAAAATGGGTTCTTATTGAAGCTGTGGTCTGACCTGACCGGATTATTTATTTTACGAATTCTGTTGATAGAAATTGTTCGTGTTTTGATTCTTATTGTTCGATTCGTTAAAATCATTTGACTTATTTGGATTTCGGATGTACGATGATGCATTGAAGAGTGTTATAATGGACAATAGGGTGAATTATATAAGAGAGGGTTGAAAATTTACGGGACGCAGTTATATTTGACGCAATTAAAAAAGTTTGGTCAAAATTAGGTTTTAAACTTTAACAGCAGTTGAATTGATATTCTAAAGCGTATTATGCATACAACATAGTAATATTAATAATTAGCAGATTGTCTAATTGTTAACTAACTTAAATTTTAACATTCGTTTTTACAGTGCGCTCGTAAATTGTGCCTTCTCATAACTTCACTTCTGAAAGGTATGATATATAATATTAAACAGAAGCTAGATCAAACTATTACTAGTAATACACATAGATTCAAAAGTTTTGCATCACCTTCTTCGGATGCGATGGAATTTTTTTGCGCTAACAATTTTTTGTTGGCTTGTTTATCAATATTTATCATTTCAATATGTTCCATATTTTTTGCAATATACAGATGCTTACAGTTTTTTTTTGTAAGATAACATTTTTATTGCGATCATTTTAACATTCAAGGCATTTGATTTTTACGATTTTAAGTGCAAACATGAATCGTCAAGTCATAAGTGAGATTGACCGTGCAAGAATAGTGGCTTTAGTTGAAGAAGGTCATTCTCAAAGGTTCGTGGTAAACAGAGTTGGCGTTTGGCAAAGTGATGTGTCTCGTGTATGGAACCGGTATCTCCAGACCAATTCTCTTCGTGATAGACCTAGAAGCGGTAGAAGGCGTGTTACTAATCAGCGGCAGAACCGCTATATCCACTTAACTATCCGAAGAAACCCGACCATGGCAATACCAGCACTCCAAAGAGATATGAGACATGCGTTGGGAGTTCAAGTATCGATCTCGACATTACGAAGACGAATACTTGCGACAGGTTTGAGGTGTCGCCGACCAATAAGAGTGCCCAGACTGCAACCTGAGCACAGAGTTCGCCGACTAAAGTGGACTCAAGAACACGCGGCCTTGCCTGAAGAATTTTGGAATTCGGTGTTTTTTTCCGACGAGACAAGGATTTGTTTGGTACAAGATAGCCATCGAATACGTGTGTGGCGGGATCCAACGAGAATTGCTCAGCTTGCCCATAATCGCCCCGTGCCGCCCTTCAGAGAAGGAAGTGCTATGTTTTGGTATGGTATCATGTTAAATAATAGCACATAATCAATTCATGTGTAGGGAACGATGACTGGTGATAGGTATCTCAGAGAGATTTTACATCCTCACGTGAGACTATGGCGCGCAGCTGTTGGCAATTCCTTCGTTTTTATGAAGGATAACGCCCGACCTCATCGGACCAGAGCTGTAAATGAGTATCTTGAAACTGAAGGGATCAATCGTTTGAACTGGCCTGCCCTATCTCCTTACATGAATCCCATAGAACATGCTTGGGACATGCTTGCCAGGGCAGTGGCAGCACGCAGAAATCCACCCAGGAGTGTACAAGAGCTTGTTCATGCGGCACAAGAAGAATGGCGAAATATTCCTCAACAGAATATCAATAATTTGGTAAACAGCATGGGCAGGCGACTTCAAGCTTGCATAAATTCTAGAGGTGGAAATACTCTTTATTAAAAGTTCTCATGCAGGTTCTCACTTAACCTTTTCTTTAAAAAGAATCAATTTGTATTTAATTTATTTAATTTCTAAGAATACTTTTTATGTATAAATCAAGTTTATTATTGGATAATAAAAACTTTTGACAAATATACACTTTTTTTCTATTGAAACTAATTATTTGATTACTGATCCATTTATAATGAACACATTTTTTTTTCGGAGATTTAGGGTGATGCAAAACTTTTAAATCTATGTGTAGTTGCAAACCAGTCTTATTAATAAAAATTTCTTACTCCGCCCTTACTCTTAGATTAGTCAGAGACTAGTTACTCTGAGACTAACGTAGGTTTAAAGAAGTGATAGAATTGCTATTAATAAACTCCGACTAAGGAGGTAATAGTTACTCTTTCCTTATTACTGGGTTTTGACATGACTTAAGGAAGATTCACAGTTGTATGGTAGGAATTGACCAATAAAGTGACGTTCTGGTGACATCTTTTCTGTTTTTTATTGTGACATGTGTCAGTGCTCTGTTCATTCATTTCAAAAATAGTTTTATCTCATAATTATCTCTCAGTTTGTATTTTGTGTTAAAAGTAGTACCTATTTCCGAATTTTCTTCACGTTTTTTTATTGTTAATACCTAGTTATATATATTTAGTATGAGTTCTGTTGAAAAACTCACTCTAACTCAAATTTAAGGAATCAAAAAACGACGTGTTGAGGAGAAACTCCAGATTACTATACAATGCAAAGAACATGAAACCTTTCTGCAACAAAAAGAGAAGGAAAAATTAAATAAAACCTGGTACAAAATTTTATTTTTAATTTTATAGCTTTCAATTTCTCTTATGGTTTTAAATGAAACTAAGTGTTTTTAAATGACTCCACGAAGTGAGGGTTTATACAGTTAATTCAATTTCTCTTCTAATAATGTTTTTAAGGGACGAATATTTTCTGCTTCTTCCAATTCTTCCATCTTTCTCAAATCTTCCAAATAATAATCCCTTTCTTCCATCGCAAAATAATTACTACTCACTGAACCAAAGCAAATACTTAATAAATATACATAATTGATAAAAATAAACTGAATAAAAATTCGAACTGATAATGCAAAAACGACAAATTTAATTTCAAATTAGGATATGACATTTATAATACCACAATTGACAGTTCAACAAAACTAAAATTATATTTATTCGAAGGTTATTCCGAGCTTAAACTACCTATTTCCTTGGATTAAAATTATTACCAAAGTTAGTCCCAGACTAACCTCGGAGTAGCCTATTCCTTGTCTAATATGAGTTTATTAATAGCGTATCTGTCAAACTGATGGTTTAAGCATGGAATAAAGTTAGTCTCAGGTTACTTCGTGTTTATTAATAAGACCGCTAACGTTCAAATTTGTAATAGAAACTAAGGTCACAGAATACCTCATTTGGAAGATACTTTAATTATTTTTACACCAATAAAAAGTTAATTATGATTTTTCAATGGCTTTAGTGACATATCGTGAAGTAAATGAATGCATCACATTATAATCTCAATATATATAAAGTGGCTAGACACCCCTTGTGGGGTTGCGCCGAATAAATGCTTTCTAGATCCGTTTTCTGGGGTGGATCAATCCCCTTTATTTCATTATTTTCCCGCTTATTTTTTCCATAGAATCCTATCCCTCGTTTTTTCCTTCCATCTGACGATTCTCAAATCCTCCTCCACTTCCTTCAGCCACTTAGATCTGGGTCTTCCTTGCCTTCTCGTACCACCTGGCTTCCACTGTAGCACCTTCTCTTCATACACGTCCGAGCCATTTTATTCTTTGTTTCTTTATTCTCTTTACTATATCTTCCCCGTTCATTTCTCTCAGTATTTCATGATTCATACGTTGAAATTACGTATACTTGCTGCTTCTGTTGGGAGGCAGAAAGTCCAACATGCTTTGGTAGTTTCCATTACAAGTTTTAAAGATAGTAACGCCCTCCATCGCACAATTGAAGTCAGGTAGTTTGTATTTTATTGTTGATGCTTTCAAAAGTTATAAAGAGGGGGGCACTGTATGTGTGAAGTTAAAGGTAACAGTTGGTTAACTTTTTGAATGAAACAACCTGTATATATTAAATAATTTTTGTTATACCTATTCACACATTTTTCAACACCTCACTGTTTCCCAATAAGATTCAAATAATTATAATATCCGTTTGGAAAGTATCCGAAAAAAAAGAAGGCTGAATTTTATTGTACTTATTCAGAATATAATTTTATTACCAACTTTTCCACACTACTAAAGAAAATTCCAGCAAGCTCTTTATGTGAACATAAAGTAATTCAAGGTTACAACGAACTCCTACAAGTGTGAGTATAAAAAACTGGCACCGCAAAAAAATTAATTCATGTTATTATAGAGACCAATCAACAAGTGAAGTGTGTATTAATCCAGATATTTTTAATGAAGAATTAAATTGACGTATTCAAGTTTTACTGTAAATAAAAAAGTAAAGGGTTATGGGATTCATTTACCTGAGCAGTTTCGCTATATACGTAATGGGAGAACAGCATCACGAGAAATTCAAATTCTTGTTATACCTGCTTGAATTTAGATACATACGTGGTGGTACGCCATTTGCACCATAACTTTTGTTGATAATACAACCAGATGAAAATAAAATAAAAATTATAACAGTTTGTATAGTATAAGCTGATTTTATATAAACAGATTGCGAATTGTTTTCGCGACATACGATTTACACAAGTAGGTACGACAAGAAAAATATGAGAAAAACTACTTAAAAGAGAGGGAATAATAATTGTGCGCAGTCAGCGTTGGGCGTGTGTTAAAATCCAGTTACCAATCTGATATAAAAGCAGTGTTGCCAGCTTAGAATGTTTGGTACTTCCTAAGGAATGAATAACTTATTTTGCATTTGACTTTTAACACGGGATAAAGCCGTATTTAGTGAGAGAAAATCGAGATTGGTAATATTATTGACTTTTGAAATAAATGAGATCAACAAAAATGAGAATAAAATATTATAGTTCAAGGAAAATTTGGAGAAATTACAATCTGCAATAAATAAAATCTATACACTGCTTTCGATTTAACAATTATTGATATTTGACAGTGTAGCCGACAAAAATTGGTAATAAATTTTACAGATAAGTAGACTCCGTTTCAAATAAAAAGAACCCACTAGAAGTCTATAAGTTGCTGTCGTATGCGGGAAGAAGCTGCACATAGCAATATCTGAACATCAATATCGGTCAAAGCCTTAGACAGCTTCTTCGTGCATACGACTGCAACTTCTAGACTTCTAGTGGCTTCTTCTTATGTGAAACGGAGTCTACATTTGGCAACAGTGGTTAAAATAGGAGGGCACTGAACACAACTATCGCTGACTGCGTCCAATTATTATTCTCTCTCTTTCAAGTAGTTTTTCTCATATTTTTCCTGTTGTATGTCGCGAATAGACTTTTCGTAATCTGTATATAATTTGCTTTTTAAACAGCTGGCAATGAAATTGTCAATGATGTTTCATATTTGGTGGTAGAGGTTAGATGCTTTGAGGAGTTTCAATACCTTTGGATTTCAGCGGTGCAGGTCAAAATTTTTTTCAAGTCTGGTCTAGACGCTGATATGTATTGATATAGCATATCTATCAGTCGGTGAGAATATGCTTAATGCTTGAAGTATTATTGGAGTAACGGCAGACAGAATGTTTTCAGAAGACATAAAGTTGCCATGAGCACCGTCCATAAATTTCAATGAGTATATCAGGCTGTGGAGTTTACTCGAGAGCACTAAGCCTCAAGATTAAGTGGGGAATGGGAAATAATACCAGCGTGGTTCAAACAGAACTGGCTGGTATCTCAATTGCCACAAAAGAACTGAACAGAAGGCAAAAACATAATAATCTGCACTGATAGTAGACAAGCCCTATTAGCCTTGAACAGACAACGTGTTATATCGAGGCTAGTACTAGAGTGCCACCAAGATTTAGATGACGTCTCGGCAGATAACAACATTATCCTGAGGTGGGTTAAAGGGCACGACAGGAGTAAAGGAAATCGCATTGCTGATTCTTTAGCCAGGGAAGCCGCTGGACTAAAAATTCTAGGACCCAGTGACACCTACGGCCTAACGACTTCGGCAATTGCGGAACTAGCCAAACGTTACACCCATGCTCAATCCCTTAAGAGATGGGATGGAATCAAAGGATGCAGTTTTGCCAGGATCACCCTGGGCGACCCTGGGAAGCTGGCGCCGAAGAAATATTTGGCGATGACCAGGAAAAACCTACGTTTAACAGTAGGATTTCTGACTGGTCACTGTCAACTAAGTAAACACTTCCATACTATGGGGCTAGTGGACACACCTCTATGCAGGATGTGTGAACAGGAAGATGAAACTGTCAGGCATGTCTTATGCGAGTGTCCGGAGTTATCGTCAATAAGAGAGTGTGTGTTCGGTGAGTCTTGGCCTACACCTGCCGATATGAAGGAGATGTCTCCCAGTGACCTGTCCACCTTCCTGAGAAGGACAGGATGGACAATGACCTAGGAGGACAACTCCTCGGGAGGATGTACAATGGGTCACATGTGGCCTAAGTGCTGTGAGCCTACACACTCACCCTCCCTACTCTACGGATACAGATACAGATCTGGTATGGTTGATCCGCAATCTTCTAATCACAGCACCTTCTCTCATGGTTAAGAAGTCGAGGGAGAGACAGCTGATGGAAGGTCAAACATTTTGCCAGAATTCTCTGAAGGACTTTTTGGATAAGAGTTTTATATCTTCTGGGAGCTGGAACTTTGTTGTGGGGATGGAAGAGGTGACTTCTTTGGCATGTTGGTCAGCATTTTCATTGCCAGTCATTCCAATGTGAGATGGGAGCCAGATAAGACTGTAGGTCGATTTGCAAGTTTGTTGTGCAATAACCTTATTTTACTTCACATTAAACTCGATGGTGAAAACGGCTTCCATTTAAAATAATGAAGCCTACATGTCATGGGTTACCGGTCTATTAAAGTATGTAATTTCAAAGTTAAAATATGGTGCGAAGCTGGAAAAAGAATCAGTTGGAAACGAGTGCATAGATTGATTTGATGATGTGTTGTTTTCTGCACCTAGTAACCACTAACCATTTGAGGGGTAAGATGAAGCAAATGGTAAGTGAAAATATCCAATTTGCGAAAAGATTTGTATCACTATGACGAATACAAAATTATTATTATTCACTTACAAAAATTAGTAAATATTGGTAGCAAAAAAATCTCTGCTATTTTGAATTACTCTGTTCCAAAAAAGACTATAGAAATAAAACATCTTACACGTCTCATTGGATGATATCGTCGTTTTATAAAATATTTTTTTACTATTTGTTAACCAATCGCTGATCTTAATGATAGAAATACTCCTATCCATCCATCCAATTCCCAGAAAACAAATAATCCAAAATAAATAAGAGAAAAAAGAAAAAGTAATGCCACAGGGAACATACAGAAGATATTATAATGAACTTTGTAAGTGACCTCAGCTTTTTGTTCTTCAGCTCTCATTGACCATACGACGTTACCAATTCCATATCTCAGGTAAAAGCAAACACGGTACATTGAGTTGCGTGCCCGATTTGGTATAAAATCACGTCGGATATTTCCCCACCTGCTCGACGTTCTACGTTCCTGCTACAAACAACCCACGGTTAAAAGCGAATTCTAACAGGTGTTAATGATTTTTTTGAAATAATTGATATTACGCAATTAACAATATTACGGATACCAACGTAACAGTTCTACCGATGACTTCAAAGTTTACTGGAACGAAAGTGAATTTGGTTCGTGGTTACTAGAGAGTGAAATTTTATGAATGAAATGAATTGGCTTGCTTTCTATCTACCTGCGTGCGACATGAGATGAATCTAAGAGGGTTTTTAAGGAAAATTTTGTGGGATTTTGAATTTTAATTATATATGAGAAAGTTATAATTGAAAAAAATTGATATAAATGGTGAAATTTCATTGCAGACTGACAAAATCGTATGTTTCGAGGGGCGGCCTCAAATTGGACGCTAACTACCTGTAGCCCAGAAAAGACACCCTTAAATTGGACGCTGCCTGAAGGATTATGTCCTTTAAGGATTGAGCTTATATTTGATAACCGGGTTTGGGCCTAGGTTTTCTTGATTTTTTTAGTTTTCTATTTCTTATTTTCTGATATTCTTATACATAGTTACACTTTGATCCACCGGGTTTGGGCCTGGGTTTTCTTGTTTTTTTTTAGTTTTCTATTTCTTATTTTCTGATATTTTTATACAAAATAATACAGGTAGAAGGATTAGTAGAGGTACCTAGCGTCGAATTTAAGGGTCTACAAGTAGGTACATAAAGTGAAAAAAAGATTAAGTGAAATTTTAGCGTCGAATTTATGCACACCCGTTTCGAGAAATATATTCACATAATCAGAATTCTGTATCTGTATCTGTAGAGTAGGGAGGGTGAGTGTAGGCCACATGTGACCCATTGTACATACTCCTGAGGAGTTGTCCTCCTAGGCCATCGTCCATCCTGTCCTTTCCAGGAAGGTAGACAGGTCACTAGGAGACATCTCCTTTATATCGGCAGGTGTATGCCAAGACTCACCGAACACACGCTCTCTTATTGAAGATAGCTCCGGACACTCGCATAAGACATGCCTGACAGTTTCTTATTCCTGTTCACACATCCTGCATAGAGGTGTGTCCACTAGCCCCTTAGTATAGAGGTGTTTCCTTTTGACAGTGGCCAGTCAGAAATCCTACTGTCAAACGTATAGGTTTTTCTTGGTCATCGTAAAATATTTCTTCGGCGACAGCTTCCCAGGGTCGCCCAGGGTGATCCTAGCAAGACTGCATCCTTTGATTCCATCGTATCTCTTAAGGAATTGAGCAGGGTGTATTAGGATTAAATGCAAGTTAATTTTTCCCAAATGAATGAGTTTTTCAATTCCTCAAAATTTTATTTTTCTTACTCCACTAGTTTGAGCTTCTTAAAGTGTCCAAAGAAATGTGTAATTACGATTTCAGCAGAATGAACTATTAAAATTTGGCATAGTGACTGATCCTGTGGTGATACAGTGTCTCTTAAGAGCTAGTAGAGCTTGTCAGCTATCTGTATAGATGCCCACTGCTTTTACCGATATGTTTCCACCGGAAATATTTTCTGCAGCCATTCAGTTCGGCTTGAGCTTCGTTGGCTTATTTACCCATAGCTGAAATTGTTGACATGAAAATATAAATTTCCCTAAAATAAGAATGTTCACTTTTCTAAATATGTAGTAAAAAACAAAACATCAAAAGCACTGGCCTCACCTTCACAACATGTTTAACTGGACAGAATTAATAAAGAAACTAAAATCATCCAGCCAAACGTTTTTTACACTTAAACGGTATTGTAAGATAATCTTAAACGCCTTTTATAATTGGAAAAAAAAATTTAAATTCCTCTAGCATGGATGCCTATCAATTCATCTGTCGCGCACTCTCTTGAAGTGTCCCGTTATCTAGAAAATTCAACTAATGAGTGGTGAGATGTTGTAAAGTTTTTGAATTAATTGTCGACCCTTTATTTAACTGATGAGATATGTCTTCAAGAAGACCGTAATCATACATATGTTTAATGAGAATACTTCTATTTCTATTTAATGGTATCTGTGATGTTAAACAGAGCCGAAACTTAGTTGTTTGTAGAAATTAAACATAAATACATCGAATAGAAGAAAACATTTTAAAAGTTTTCTAGTTGTTCATTTAAAAGGATTAAATATTTCAAATGATTGCCGATTCCCTCAAATAGCGGTCAAAAATATAGCAGTAAGTACCTAGTTATTTTACATATTCCCATATACAGATTGCGAAAAGTCTATTCAAGTCATACCATTTAATAAAGAAACGACAAGAAAAATATGAGAAAAACTGCTTGAAAGAGAGAGAAGAATAATTGTGGGCAGTTAGCGATGGGAGTATTTAGTTCCAGAGGCTATAGGAATGTTCATCGCCCCCCCTATTTTAACCGCTGTTGCCAGAAGCGCAGATTAATTTGTACAAATGCTATTTTGGTCTCGTTATCGTTTGCTTTTTTTCGACCTCATACACTACTAGGTAAAACTAAACACTTTAATCTGGCAACACTGTCCTTTACAGAGAATTCAGTATGTTCCCAGCATGCAAGGAGTGAGGGTGTTGAAGAAATGAAAAAATACAATCGGTATTACGTAACCTGTACATCTTAAAATTCATTTTTGTCAACTAAAAATCCATTCTGAAGGTAGACATAATTTTAATGAATTATGTGCTCGAATAAACCACCTTGCTCTGCCAGACAATAATCAAATCTGTGATAAAGATTTGATCTTATACCTCTAAGATTATTTGCCGTAATGCTGGCACAAACGTGCTTTATTTTCAGCCCCAAGATTTGATAATTATATGTTGATTCTTTTCAAAGAAAATGACTTGGTGCTAGACTTTCTCGCTACCCTGTGTAATTAATGCCTACAGTTACAAGTTACATTTTTATTGAAGAAAATTTGAACAGACCAAAAAATAATTTTTATTAAAAATTCAGTACTCCAACAGGTAGATATAAAGAGGATCGTGATAAAGGATACAATAAAATGTATCACTGGATGTTTTTCATCGAGGATTTCCGGAGTGAAAATCGATCTGGAAAATCCGCAGTATATTCTGTTTCCCTGATTTCCCGTGACCGTAAAAACCTACCTTCTGCGTCTAAATAAGGGATCTGGATTTTCCCACTGCTCATTTTCCAGGTAGATGAGGGAAAGGGATTCAAAGAAGGATAATTGGGTTGTTGTAATCTCGGTAGAGAAGCCTTTAAAATAACTAAATGCTACTTTTCAACAAATACCAAAGTCAATGTTTATATTTTTAAATGTGAAAAATATTTATTTGAATTACCACCCATTTGGTTATTAAAATTATTGTAAAAGTCGTTAGTTAGTAAGAAAAAAAGCTGTAATTGAACAAAACTCGATCCTTCTAGTAACACTCTTCTTTTTTTCCTTAAAACATAATAAACAATAACAAACTAGCGCCTTGTTATTTTTTAAATAACATACCCACCCTTCATTCTGTTATCCTGTTCGATCTAAAAGATTGTCCAGGCTACGTCATGCGGTAAAAGCGCGCCAAGTCCTTTCTCAAGGCTTCGAAAGTCCTTGCTCAAGTTCATTGAATCTGTGTGAACTGCCGAATTTTGTGGGTCTTCCACCTCTTTCGTGATACGTTCTCCTGATGCTTCGTGAGCTGATTTAACCCGTAGTTCGACACCGGACAAGGTTGTTTGCTTTGTTAGCAAGCGAGAATATAAAATTGAGAAGGGCAACAATTATATTCTTCCCTTTATTGGAATTTCCTATTTTAAAGTTAAATTATTTGATGGGTAATATGAAAAAAGTGATTTCCTTACATTGTTTTGTGTATTTTTCATATTATGAATAAGATAGTTAAAATTATTGAGTGATCAAGTGTTTCGAAGAGGGTAGGTTACGTTTTTTTTCAAAATTCTGGTAGAATTAAAATACCTGCACGGAATATATTCAATAAATAATTCGACATTTGATACGGAAGGAGGTCAATTAAAAACTCACTTATGCTTGATGTTTCTATTTTTATTAATACCAGTAGATAATTTTCCCTTTGAAGTCTTCTACGGTAATGAACAAATCTGTCGAGTGACGAAGACGATCTATTTGCTTAGAAACTTACCTTTGTCAATATATAATTTAAGCAAAGATAATATAGATAGATGTGACAAGGGAAAGATCAACGAACTTTGACCACATCTCTATATTTCGTTGCGCAATGCATTTTTTGACAATTCAGATGTCATTTTACGTACTTTTGATGTGGATGAAAGTGAGTCAGGTACAGATTTGATCATTTTACGATAAATGACAATCCTAATTAAATTTTTTCTATTGATATGAATAAAAAATTACCAAACCGTTAGACATCTGTAATATCTGCAGTATCATGACCTCGCCGATAATGTCTTTCTATTCGTAAACGAACGACACAGAAAGCGAAGACATTTCCATTTATCCGTTGATTGACAGACGATTGATCTGGAAAAAAAAAGAAGAAAACATTAATGCTTACCCATTAAATTTTCCAATAGGTACTCATTACCCAAGAATATGCCACGTTTTAAGCAAACCATTCCACCAACAAGACTTATTTTTTAATAGTATATGGTATAGTACCAAACCCATACCATATTAACCGTGAAATTTCAGATTTTTTTTGCGGGCTCAGTGAGCCTCCAGTCTCTGTCGGTCCGAAAAGGGGCGCAGAAGAACATCGCTCGTCCTTCTTTGTTCCTTTAACGCCTTTTTTCAAAGGATATACCCAGTATGTAGTTTTAACTGATAATTTTTAATAAAGATAAGACTTGTGGTGGAATATTTAAGTAATATTAGAATGCTTAATCGTGTTTTTATCAGAGACTCAATCTCTTTCGTATATGTAATTATATCTGGCAAGGTATCCAATTAAGCTCACAGGGTATTCACTGAAGTAGCGTTATACGAGAAAATTCAATAAAGATGAATTTTATAGGGTCAGAGAGACTTGAAACTTATGTTACCATAATTTGGAATTATTTAACTGCGTAGGTGAGAATCTTGGAAAAAATTCCAAGAAAAACCACTAGAAATTGAATAGATGTGACAGATTTACCAAATGTACGAGGGAAATTAAAATTCAGCTGTCAGTTGTCAGTAGTCACTTATCATATGTCGGCGGCTAATTGTCAGTTAATATAGCAGAGGTATAAATTATTGGATTTGAATGTACAGATAAGTTTTGTCTAATGTCTGTCTTTTTTGTTGATAGAGAAAGCATCAAAGAACTCACCATTTAAAAAAAAAATGTTCAACGATTTATTCCAAACCGTGATTAAATGTCTTATTTACAATTGGTCTACAGTCTAAACATTTTTTATTAATTTTTTTCTCTTCTTTTTCAGATCGCCTCTAATTATAGCAGTTATATTTATTACATTTTTCCACAATGTATTGAGTAGGCATGTAAGTATAGCAAATTTAAAATAAACATTAACAAAAACAAAATATACTGGGTGTCCCACGACGCTTCGAAAATCCAATACCTCGAATACTATTTACAAGACAAATTTGAAATTTTGCAGCTATGCATAATTTAAACTTATCTGTTGATATTTATATTAATTGTGAAGATTAAATGACGATAATACTATTATATTGTATTATGCAACAAATAACCGGATATGAGTGGAGAAACGGAAGATCTTTTGTGATGAATATAAGCATCAAATCCACTTGTTATTTTTTATATTTACGCCACTACAAAATTGTTTATTTATCTTCAAAGTGCTAAATTCGTTTATCTGATTGCGCAAATGAAATAGATTTCTCATCATACTTCAAGTAAAATAATAGTATATTATGTTACTAGGAGTAGAAGGCCAACATTATTGTTGAGCCCAGATTCTTGCACTGCCGAGGCGCTAGCCGAGGCTGTGCAAACTGGGCGAAACATATAATGGGCCTTCTGCTCCGAGTAACATATACTATTTTTTCTTCAAGCGTAATAATAATATGCATTTTATAAAAAATATAGAAGGCTTTGTTTATATCTCAACTATTTAATTAATACAAACGAAAAATTACATAAAGTGTTACCTATTTATTAACAGTAATATTAAATGTGCAGTTTTGTATACTGCAGTTGTTTAAATTTAAGCCACTGCCACCGCTTTCAGCTTCGACATTTACAATTTTGTCATTGGTATACATCATATTATTAGTAAGTTGATTGTCGATTATTATGTCAGCGATTCCAGAACTATTACTTGGTTGTTCTTGCCAATTAAGTATTTTTTGTGCAGTTTGTGTTTTACTGGAAATGGAATCCTCTAAGTACCCTTCAGCAACACTGGTGGATTTCCATCCACCATGCCGCTTTAAAGCGGTAATATCACCTCCGTTGTCAACTAAAATAGTTGCGGAAGTCCTCCGAAGGCAATGTCCTGTATATTCATGAGGATTTGTTAATTTCAAAAACGTAGCAACGTCTTTTGGTACGTTTGATATTTTGTGGATACCCATTACCACACGGTGACATTTACCATTCTGGTATTTAATAAAAAATCGCTGCAGGCCAATATCATCCGGACGAAGAGCCGTATACTGTCTTACCAAATTCAAATAAAAATCGCCAATTATAGTAAACGACCGTTGTTTTTTGTTTTTTGTGTTTATGATTTTAACCAAAATTAAATTTCCCAAATCTTGGATTTCGCTAGACTTTAAATTAACAAGTTCATCGCATCTAAGGGCTCCTGTGACTCCAAATATTAATATAACCTAAAACAAACGTTGAAATAAATAAAAAAAAAAGCTGGTAGCACCGGGATTAGAACCGCTGACCTTTGCGACCGAAGACAAAAGCTCTGCCACTGAGCTACCGTCATTAAATGTTATAAGTAGGAAATGAGGTAATATTTGCTGTCAAGTTAAATATTGATCTGCTAGTAGATATCACTGTCAACGGTTTAATAAACGTAATAATGATTAAAAAGAAATAAGAAAGTACCTACCTTTGTTGCTAAATAAACATTATTTGGTGCATCCTTGAGAAATTTATCAAATTGATCTTGTGTTAATACTTTTGATTTTTTCGGTGTATAATTTTCCCCTTGGCGCTTTATAAATGCAATTAATTTGCTATATTTTTCTATTTTAACATTATGTTTAATGTTTAATTGACTTTTAATCATTGAATACTGTGCCCATAGAGTAGAACTTTTAAACTTTCTGGACAAATTCGTGAAGTATGCAAGCATAACGTTTTCCGTGTATTGCTGTACATTATATTCATTGCACCATTTTAGAAATTTTTCGTATGCAAAATCATACAGTTTACGCGACTTCGTTGGAATTAGAGTTTCAATACTGGAATTAGCTATTTCAACTAATTCCGGAGGCGTACATTGCAATTCTTGAGACATTTTTCACAAAATTTTCAAAACAGACAAACGTCAAATTAAATAAGTTTAAAAATGACAGTTCCTACCTACTTGATTACAACGCCCCATTATTTTATTAGTACAATAATGAAAATTAATTTTTGTACTAGTAAAATAATGGGATATTTCTACGGTCTGTGTTGCAAAAAGTAATATAGTTATTATTATACGCTTGAAGAAAAACACTTTTTAATTAATCTTTTAACAGAATTTTTTCGCAGTCCTTGATATTAATGAATCTACTTTAAAAAGTAGGTGAATATATTATCACAATAATCTAAACTATTTTCAGCTGAGCCAAGCTATTAGCTACTTGTATAACAAGAGAGTAAAGTGCTACTTTTCCTCCCGAGGAAAAGGCACTACCATTTTGTACATATTATTTTTCAGCCTACCTCAAATAACAAGTCCTGTTGAATATAATTTGTTTATGAAACTAACAAACAATATACATAGTTTTAATTTGTGGTTGAGTAATTATTTATACGTGCAGTTTTGAGCATTGGTTATTTGAATACCCCTAGAAGTGAGAGCTGGAGCCAACGCAGTGTTCGTTTCTTTATATTTTTTCTAAGATTATTACACAGAACAGCTGGTATCCCCTAGCTGGAAGTACGATCGTACTTAGCTGATTACAATATATTTCAATAACTTCAGTGACTGCCATAATCTATACATAGTCAATATTAGAATAGGTATGGTGCCCAAGAGTTTTTCGTTACTATTTTAATTCTAATTTTGCATACAGAATAGTAAAATAAAGTCCTATATCATTAACCATATTGCTACAAAAATCTAAAAACATGTATAAAAATTGATATGTCTATACAGGGTCTGTAGCAAAATAGCGTCATTCAAAATAGCGCTGGGCAAAATAGCGCCGCACAAAAATAGCGCAGAACAAAAACAGCGTCGGAAAAAATAGCGCCGCAAAAAATAAGTATGCTTCATTATATTACTACTTTCTTATTCACAAAAATAGACTATAGTTCCGAATTAGCATGATTGGGAATAAAATATTTTTCATAAATAATAGTCATAACAATAGCAATAAGTCAATTCAACATCGCTTCCCGACCAACTGACACAGATCAAAGTGTAGAAAACTAGAATATCATTATTACAGGCAGATTCATACAATATTCATCATCATTAAATTTTCATTATATTATCATTTACATTTACTCTAGAAAAAGTTGGTTACTATAGTTTCCCATAATTTAATAGTTAATTTTATAAGGATTTTTCAACCGGCGTTATTTTGTCGAACGCTATTTTGTACGACGCTGTTTTTGTTCTGCGCTATTTTTGTACGGTGCTATTTTGTCCAGCGTATTTTGTCCGCCGCTGTTTTTGCTCTGCGCTATTTTGTCCAGCGCTATTTTGTCTGCCGTTGTTTTAACCTAGCGCTATTTTGACTGACGCTATTCTACTACACTGCCATGTCTACAATATAAGCAATGGGCTGAAGACAACGCTTGTTCCTGCATCTAATAGTTAAGGGCTGCTAAAGCGTTTCCTGCATGTGTGACAATTTATTTCGATCAGCATATAAATAAAAAATATTGTATATAAATATTATCCCTTTCATTTAGTTTGAATCCTTTTTAAATCCGTCCCTATAACCATTTATTATTTTTCAAAGATTAACAAGTCTACAAAACGAAAGTGAATAGGTTATTCACATTCACGGCAGTTCTCGATCCAATTCATACACTTGGGACAGTGTAATGTAAAATCTTGTTAATATAAGAATTGTGGAATGTTCTAAAAATTAGTTTTATATTTTTTTCCCTCAGTATAAACTATCTTTCTTTCATATAGTATCAATTAAAAAGCATAAAAAGATTAAGAGGAATTTTGCTAATATAAACAAACACTAATCTGTAGGCGATAAAAGAAGCTGTGTTTATATTATGTAATCCAGTTGTGAAAATAAGAAGGTCGAGGCCAATGTATTCTCTCAACCGCGAATAGTATTTAATTAATCGTGTATTAATTCCAGTTTAGTAATGGCTACATTACCTACGAACGGATGCTTAAACTTTACGTACATATTTCATTTAGAAAATTATAATAGTAATTTATTAAAATCTACATTTTCGTCAAATACTGTTTAGAGCTTGCGATGTTTGGTCTACATCAGCTATGGCAGTTACTTTCATTAGTTGGTAATGATTGTTGTGTTTGAGAAGTTATTATAATTATTTTTTCACTAACTACATTTAATTTCTTCTTTACTTTATTGTTGTTAATATTAATCATAGCTTTGTTAAGCAATATGTGGCTTCATTTATAGAGTATTTTATATTCATGTGTTCTTATAGAGAGCAGACATTAGATTAGATTAGAATTGGAATGACTTCTTCTTATTCTACAATATTATTAGAAAGGCATTAGCTATCAGGGCCATCCGACCAGTATATGCAGAATATTTAGAACGTGGCCCTACAATTAAGCACAAAAACATAAAAAATTAATACGGTAACATCGCAATCACATTAATTAATTATTTAAAACATTAAAAACTTAACAAAACAGCGATTTATTAGATTGTAAAAGATTTTCAGAAGACAAAAACACTCCCTAGCCAAGTTGCTCTATAATGTCACTGCCACTGTCACTGTACTGTACTCGTCTGTTGCTCGCTTCGCTCGTCTCGCAATTTTCAGACTCGTCCAACAAAGTAGCACTTTCAGTCCTTGGCATACAAATAACTATGTATTATCAAATCGCCAACCGTCAGTAAAGTCGTCTGACGCCTGAATTCTGAACAGTTGGCGATAAAATTGTGTATGAGCCACGTCAGTAAAGTGTCTTTATCAAACTCACCGATTATTCGCCTCGCTCGCTCGTCTCATAATTTCAGACTCGTCCGATAAAGAATCACTTTACTGTCTTGGTACAGAAATAACTATTTTTTGTTAAAAATTGCATTAACTCACCAAAACATACTTCCCCATAAAAAATGGGGGGTGTAACTCTAATTCAAAGGAAGAGGAATCCTCGTAATCTCAGTGTATGTTTGTAGGACATTTCCAAACAATAATTTGCTTTTACGTTCCCGTAGTACACATAGTCACTTCTAAGTTTAAGCATCTGGTTATGGGTAGTTACTTATAAGGAATTCTGTCTAGGCAACGTCTGGTTTTTAAACAGTCTGCTGGATGTCTGCATTTTGCCATTGATCTTCTGTAACGACAACTCGTTTGTCAGGTTAAATGGTCTGATAATTTCCGCAAGAAATTATTTCATTGTAATGTCAAGGAGATATTATTATTTGCAGATGCTACGAGCAGCAGGAATCCGTACCGTTTGATTTGAAAAATTGTATATTCGTTTCATCAATGGCAATACAATGATTATGTTTAAAGATTTCTTGTCAATATTTAGCAGATAGTACTTACTAGAAGAATTATTGTTGATAAACTGAAGCTGTAGATGAAAAAACGGCTGGTACCATTTGCTTGTTTGAGAGATTGAAATTTTATTTTATATCAATGAGCAATTGACTAAAAAAATCGTTAAAATGCTAATAGTGAGCTGAAATTTTGGCTGAACATTCTTGAAGAGCCTGTCTACGTGGAAAAAAATCAACACTACTGTAACCAACTGGATTTTCCATTTATAGGTTGTCAAAATAAGGATGGCAAGAAAAGGAAAGTTCAACTTTGACGCACTAATAATAACAAAATAGTGCAAAATGTACCATGTGGTAGTACATTTTCTAGTGACTCGATTGAGATAGAAAACAGGTCGCTAAAATAAATAATTTAAGATTTATGAACAAACATATTAAAATTAAACTTTGTCGAACTCGTATCAGTGTTAATTACAGTTATTTTTGCTGAAAACAATTTTAATTCATCAAAAATTGATCATTTTAATATTTTTAACAGTTAATCACCGCAATTTTGACTTAATTGAATTTCGTACAGAATTAAAATTGAAGTAATTACAAAAAAATCCACTATAGACTACCAGCCAGCATATACGATCTGTGGGGTCCATATAAATCCCAAGCCGTTGTAATGTTACAAAAAAAATTATCGATTAAGATAATTGTACGCTTCTCCAACTTACAAACTAAGCTATAAATCCGGAATGATTTACGGTCTTGGCATAAGTGTTTTTCCTGTACGCGCTAATCTTACCTGCACAAATCGTTTTATTTTAAAATAGGATTAGAAAGATATATGTTGAATTGAACTTTTTACTTGACAAGAGGCATCAGTTACCTGCTACTTTTACAGTGTAAAATGCACTAGTGGTTTTTACTCTCTTTTCACATCGCTTTCACGCCAAACCTTCTATCAGTCTTCCTTTTTCAATGTAAACCCTATATGGCTCAAAACTGGATCTAAAAATTTAGAATATTAGCCTATAGAATTACTAAAACCGCTGTAAAAGTGCCACTGTTTTTTCGAATTCTTTAAATTCAAATTTTTTTATAGATAATTTTCTGTACTTATTTTTAGAAAATACGACACTTCAAAGACAGATTCAAAAGGCAGCAAGGAGCTAACTTATATCTACCTGGTAGTTTCGTAACAGACAACAACGATGAGGAAGCAGGACCTTGGGAGGAATGGTCAGCACCGAGTCCTTGTTCTAGGACATGTGGAGGAGGTGTATCGACGCAAACCAGGAAATGTGCAGAAGGATACGATTGTTCCGGGCCTTCCACTAGGCACTTTTCTTGTAATACACAGGTAAGAAAATAAAGTAATAGGTTACCCATTTCTTATAAAAAATTTTTTGGTATTCAATAGTACCAGTACCAGTTACTTTTTTTCCTTTTTTTGGGAGCAGTTTTTGTGCTTGTTGGATTATTGTACTCTACTCCCGCATTTACCAGTTACCTACTATGCAAATCCTGAGTATTTATGCCATTTTTGTGTGTTAATTATAAATGTTACCGTCAAAGACCGAAATATTTTTTTTAAATAAAAACAAAGAAATCCGTAGGTCTTTATTTATTAAAATAATATGGGAAAAGGACTTTGTTGAACTCAAAACAAACAGTAGTACATAAAAATATTAAATTAAATATAAAAATAAAAATAATATCTTATTTATTGCAACAACTTAAACTACCGTGGCACTTAAAAGTTCCTTGCTTTGACAGCTGCATTTAGTCGTGGAATACTTCCTTTTGCAGTTACAACGTGTATAGCATTGCCCTCCACGCATAAGCAGAAGCTGCTTCTTTTAGCGACATTTCTTTTGTTGAAACTTCGTCCATGGAAAGTAACTTCAAGGTACCATTTTTGTTAGCTAATCTATAAAAGATAGACTGACGAAGACAAAGCTAACTGAAACAAGGGGCTGGAGCCGTCTAAAAACTTGTCGCGACCTGCAGTGTCCGAGATTCACCAGACCTCATTTGTGTTTGTCGACATATACCGGTGAAAGTCCGAATGTATAATATAATTAAGAAATGTTCGGAATTTCATCAAGGCATTTGACATTTGTCGACATCCACCGGCGAATGTTGACATTCACTACTTTCGGTCTTTCACGGTAACATAAATATCTCACTCGGAAATATTTTCAAACAGCCATATTTTAACCATGAAAGGTTATGTTGTTCTCTACATGTGGTATGGCAATTCAAATGAGGTAACAAGTTCTACTATCGGCATCATGAAAGCGAAATACTAATAAACCATGTGATAACAGGGCGTTAACAATAAAGAAATTTCCTTCGGTCCATGACTAACTCAACAACTGTATTTATGATAATATTATTGTTTTCTTTGTTAGTTAAATCGAAGGTTAATATGTATACAGGGTGGTTCACAAATAATGGTCCAAAGTGAAAAGGAAGATTCTTCGCCTGAAAATTACAATCTGACGCAACCTCTTTTAGGTGCAAAGACTTGCTTGTCTCAGTATTGCAGGGTGTATGAGAAGCACGCCAACGGCAGCACTAGCAACCTTATTTGGCCTTCATCCATTACACTTCGTGATAATGGGAAAAGCAAGGATGGGACTATTTACGCAGCAAAATAACCTTATAGCAGCAAAATAGTTAGATCAGGACACATATCCATCAAGGACATCATAAGTGGAGTCATTTTAGATATGAATACAGACTATATGGCAACTAAACTTCTCCCCATAGTCCCAAATATGAGGTAGAAATACCTCACAGAAAGGACTGGCAAGACCCAAGCAGACTAAAGTCTCCCCGAGGAGATACCTGATATACAGACGGGTCACAGACTGGGGAAGGGACAGGAGCAGGCGTGTACAGTGAAATGAGAAACACAAGCTGCTGCTTCTCACTAGGAGAACATACCTCAGTATTTCAGGCAGAGATTTATGCTATCCTATATTGTGTCAGAATTAACAAACTGACACTCAAAGGATAAACATACTAACTGACAGCCGGGCTGCCTGGCTTTAAACAGCCGCAAGGTAACATCCAGACTGGTAGAAGAATGCCATATAGAACTAAATAAACTAGCAGACCACATTAAAATAAGACTGGTATGGGTGCCGGGACATAACGATATTTCTGGAAATGAACAAGCTAATGAACTCGAGAGAAGAGGTTCAGCAACAGCATATATTGGACCACACATGTGTAAAACGGGCCGAAGAACTACTGAATATCAGTAGGAATTAGCTAAGAATTTTTACAGGTTATGTAACGAGTCATACCCCGGTAAAAGATCACCTGCATAAAATAAGGTTATATAACGGGGACCTCAGCTAAAGGGTGGCAAAGTTCAAATGCCACAAAAAATTTTTTTCAGTAAATTTCAAGAGTTTTTTTATATTATGATTTTTCAGGCCCTAAAACCCCTATCTTCAAATTTTTACGTTTGTATATAAAAAATCTTTCAATTAACTGAAGAAAAACCTTTTTGACATTCCAACTTTGCCACCCTGTATCTTTTTTATCATCAATATTTTATTAAAGAAAGTTGCGTCAGATTGTTAATATTTTTAGGCCAAAAATCTTCCATTTTACTTTGGTCCATTACTTACGAACCACCCTGTAAATCAGTTAACGGTATTTACAAGTTACAAAAGGCATCTGAAGATTAAAAAATAATAAAAACGGCATATTTATGCGTAGTGACGTTTACATTTCTATTCATTGTAATTAAAAGAAAATGGCGATAAGAAATTGGTTATGATTATAGTGTCTAGTTTACTATCGTCCTTAGAAAAATTATTATTATTATTATATTTCTGATTAATTCCAGGATTGTCCAGATGCTACAGACTACAGAGCTCAACAATGTGCCGAACACAACAACGTACAGTTCGATGGAGTGATCTACGAGTAATGTCTTCAAATTTAGATTATCGTTAAAATTATAATTGTCGCTATTTCCTTCTAGATGGATACCTTACACCAAAGGATCAAATCCTTGTGAGTTACAGTGCATGCCGAAGGGCGAAAGGTTTTATTTCAGACATGCTGACGCTGTTGTGGATGGTACTAGATGTACTGACGAAGGGTACGACGTGTGTGTACAGGGAAAATGTCAAGTAAGTTAAGATTTTTATGAAAAATTAAATATCCTCAATAGTAGTGGATGCTGCGACTATAAATATTTGAATACTATTAGCCTGTAGGATGCGACAGGATGCTGGGATCCAATACTAAGGAAGACCGTTGCCGAGTATGTGGAGGTGACGACTCTACTTGTAATACATTTTCAAATACGATTGAAATAAAGGATATGCAAGTCGGTAAGTTGTTTGTATAACGTTATACAGGGTGTAATGAAGTACCATACATATCACCACGCTCCTGAACCTATAGCTATAACTTCCCGCGTTTGATTATTCAAATGTTGACTTTGAGACTTGATTGAAACTTCCTTATTTTTTCAATAATTCTTCCCCGACTTTACGTAAATGTTTACTTGCTGAATTTCTCACAGCAACTGACTGCTCCTGGACAGTCTGACCGCACGACTAATTCGCATCGTTGGCTTGAACTAGGGCTGTTACGATGGAACTGGACCTATTATTTTGGAATAGGTATCGCCCACCTATTCCGCGAACCTATTACCAAATATTAGTCGTACCTATTACTTGTGTCACTGTCTGACTGTCACTCTTCTATTCTCATAGGCAATTTGGCAACTTGTAATACGCATTACGTGTGTACCTTTTTCTATTACTTGTATTGGATATATGACATAATGTAAACAACAGAACGGTTTAAGTTCAATGTACCAGAGATCAGAAAAAATAGACTGATAAATAAGAGTATACAGAAACAGAATAAGCTTATATAATAACGTCAATAACATGAACAACCAATCCGATCGATACGACGTATTTGGTAGGTACCTATTATATTACGGCACTGACAACGCCAGCAATATTCTGTCATGAAATTCTAGTTGGAATAGTTTGGAACGGTAATAGGTATTTGGAATAGGTATCTACTTGGAATAGGAACAGGTAATACTAGGTACGTCGAAAAGCTATTCCGTAACAGCCCTAGCTTGAACGTTTTCAAACTCTCAGGTGTTTATGTTCTACTGTACTTGAACCGTAAAATGGCGTAAAACGACGATATGAGACATGAGGCATGCGCAAATATCTAGAATAACTATTAGCTTCGTTAGAGTTCTCATTATACTCAATTTTAGTCATAAAATACTTCAACCTAGAATTGTAACTCCTATGTTGTCAGCAGTGACTACTGTTTTAACTGCCATCTGAAGTTTGGCCGCAGGAACTATAAAATTCAGCGGGAATTTCAAATATCAAGTTGATGGAGAATTTTATATTTTTAAAAAATAAATCGACTGTTTGCCTAAAGAACACAAAATTCAGCTGCTTATAAAAATATATAAATTATAACTGATAATATTTCGCCAAATCTTGCATCAGAGTTGAACATAAAATAATATCTGGCAAATTTTTGTTGATGCAAGATTTGGTGAAATAGGTACTATCAGTTATAATTTATATGTTTTCATAAAAGCTGAACTTTGTATTCTTTTGGTAAAAAGTCAATGTATTTCTAAAAAACTCGTGCAGCAGAGTAAGAGTTAAAGCAACATAATGCAACATTTTTGCAGAAGGTAAAGTTTGCAATATATGTATAATTTGTGTGTCTAGGAAAAAGTATATGGTGAACGACGAATATTTTAAAGAGAAAGACTGGGGAATTAAATACTTATTTAGTGATAATAACAACATTTTCAACACACATACCGATACATAACACACAACATACTACCTAAGTAGATTATTTTCCAATATTCTGCTATTTTCATTCCTAAAATATAAGTATTTTGTGTTATTTTTTCATCCATGTGGTCTGGCATCTAGTTCTAAGCAATTCAACAAGGAGGGTCACGTATGAAGTACCTATACTCATTTCTATAGTGTCTTCTCCTTTGGAAGGGTTTTTTAGAACAAAATTTGATATAGCTGCTTTCATTATTGGATCAACAAATGTTGAATCCTTGTTAGTATTCATGAATTTTGGAAATTCCATATCATCTCCTCTTGAAATAGTATTAGGTTACTTTTTTACATCATAAAAGAAGAATCCTAATTATTAATTAACCTATAGACTTGCACCTATTATTAAATTTAGGTAATTACCTGGAATGAATAAAGTGAGAACAGCTTTTCTTCTCAGCCTCTTTTTTCTGGTGCTTTACAGTCATCTCTAAAGTGTCTAACACAAACACGGGAATTTTGGTATATTTGTTTTGAAGGCATGCAGTGTAACTTCACATTATTAATATTTCTCAGCCAGGAGTCAAATACTTCAGGTTCACGTTTTAAAAACCGATGTTAAGCACTCGTTTTGTCTCAGCAAACCAGAACACAACAAAGTTTTTTACTTGGTTTGTTTATTTTGCCCTCCATTTTGACATCTTGACATTACGATTGTTGATGATCAGTGCCCTCTGCAGTTTGGCCGCATCGTAACTTAAAACATTATCTCCAATCCCAGTTACTATTCTAGGTTGAAGTATTTTATGATTTTATTAAGATTTCTGGCTCTCCAGCTGGCAGTACCTACCCTCGTACGTTCAGAATGCCCATACCCTGAACGTATTCTGTTCCCCTACTGCTAACATTTTAATGCGAGTCGTCCAATACGCAGTTGACTTAGAATAGATCACGCGTGGTTTTTGTTTACATTCGATCTTTCTTGGGACCGTCCAAATAGTTCCACCATAGCAGCTCGAGGTGGTAGTGTGTACTGTGTACAGTTCCTCATGGCCCACGCTGTATAACACCTTCAGTATTATGTAATCTATTCTATCCAAGATATTTTTTCCAGGAAAATTACGACTACTTAACGCTAGAGGTATTTTTATGATTATAATGTTTGAGAATTTGTAACACAACTAATTTTAAAACTGTTTTTGATAAGCATGAAAAATGTTTTGCATTAGGCATGAAATAATATGCCTTTTTTCATATG